>JAYMTB010000009.1:15000-33845 GCA_036897585.1 Francoa sonchifolia | reverse complement strand
ACAAGCCCGACCCGGCCCGACCCGGCCCGACCTGAAAAGCCGAATTGTGCACGCCTATATATGACGCTACTAAGTGAGTCAAGATGCTAGTCCAATGCTGTGTGACTTAGTAATAAAGTTATTTTTTATTAGATTGAACTTTCTGCATGGGCATAGCTTGCATGAAATCTCATTTATTAGATTAATGATGTAACAAATTTTACGATTGATCATATTGGTTATGATCTAGCGAGTTTAAATATTGGTTAACGAGTAATTTAAGTGTTTCAACGGTTTATTTTTTATCCAGGTCCGGTTAACATTTTCTGTGCAACCTGTTTATATTGAACTAAAATCTCAACTGTATTAAAATAGTTAATTAGTTGTTTGGTAATAAGAAAATTCAATCGTATGAATCATACTTTTATCTTATACTTTTTCCATATAAAATTTTAAAAACAGTCCTATGCAACCTGATGATACCGGACTTAAACCTCTATTGTATTAAAATAGTTAATCTCAAGTTATTTGGTAATAAGAAAACTCAATCTTATGAATCATACTTTTATCTTATACTTTTTCGATATAAAATTTCAAAAACGATTTTGTGCAACCTGATAATACCGGATCAAAACCTCAACGCTCTGCTATACACACCTAACTCCACATCAAGAAATTCAGACCAACTTCGCCAAACTAATAGTTTGCATAGCATTTTCTGAAAGAGAATCGTGAGAAGCTGCTTAATAATCCTAAGTCGAAACATCCACCCCACCCCATTCATCCAAAAGGGGAAAGGGCTTTTTCAGCTGGATAGAGAGCCATACCTTTGAAGTGCAGCCTCTCAATCCTGATCATTCCCTCGCCCGTTTGTTTCCCCGATTCTCGTTCCCGAGGGGATCGAGCTCGAAGAATGGGCTATTCATTAGAATATGGATGGTGAGACTCTTTATGTATGTATTTTTCATTCATTCGGACTTCGAACTAGCCTTAGGTTGAATCCCTACTCGCCCATGTCGGGATTCAAGGACAGTTTCAAGCAGCTTCTTCGGGCTGGCATAGAATCACAGATTTCTACTATTGAATAAGGAAACCGTTCCTTAAAGCCGGCCGGATCAAAGATTCGATTGGCCCAGCAGCCGACATAACAGCATTTTGATTCCAGGTTGGCAGAAAAGAATAGCCATCATGCCCAGCCCGGCGAATATTATGTAGTTGTCTTTGCCGGAGAAAGGGAGCAAATACCGGCCGGAATTGGACGACTACTCACTAAAAGGTATGATTGGCCGGGGGAGGGACAAAAAAAAATCTAGCCTTCGTTTTCATATCCGTCACTTCTGTCCGGAAGCCACGACGAGAAGTCGAGTGGCTTCCGCCCCTAGCCTTCAAATCCGCCCGTAGCCAGACAAGATATGTTCTAACCACCTTCGCCGGGCATTCCATTCTGACTTCCAATCCAATATGAAACTCCCCTCATCACTCCTCCATTGTAGCCCACTGCCCAGCTGTTCATCCTATACAAACAGTTTAGTGATCCCGAAGAACATTTCTGAAAGAGATTAGCCAACTTCTAGAGATCACTATCACACACAACTATGTCTTACTCATTGAACCCGGAGAACGCACGGATTGAATGGAAGCAATCCTTTGTTTGGATTGATTGGAGGGGTTATAGTGGAATGCAAAAATGGATTGTTTGGACCGGGGAGGGGATTATACTCCTATTTAGGTCATAGCCTCTAATGGTCAGATTCATTGAGCGCAATAGATTGATACTGACTGGAATCTCCCCATTCCAATCCATTCCTTCCTCCCCAGCATAAACATTGATTGCCGTAGCGGTCCGTCCGATAAAGAAGCGCGTTCGCCGGTGGCGCCTCGTATCCCGGTCGGGTGGAATAATGTGGCGGGGACTTCGACTGCCTTGTATCGGGTGAAGAGAAGGGGGTGGTAGGCTTAGTAGGGCTCGAACCTACAATATCACCGTTATGAGCGGTACGTTTCAACCAATTAAACTATAAGCCCCTATGGATCTCTACATGCAATTCGCTCACTTCGGAAAGAGGAGGCCTTTGCTCTATCTGCTTCTTCCTCTTCCCAGGAATGAAGAATTGGATAAAAAAAAAGGATTGTCTTTATTTATATTTTTTTTATTTTCTTATTGTTTCTAGATAGATATAGAATATTCTATATCTATTATTAATTCAAATAATATAATTCAGCAAGTGGCCCTTTCGCGACTCAAACTGCCGGTACGCTTTCCGGCTCGCAACGACTCAAACGGGCGGGGGCTCTCTATTTGCTTGCAATGCCGGCTGTTCGCCTTTAGTTAGAAGTAGAAGTAGAGGGCGCCCTTTGCCCCACACTTCAGAAAAAGTCAAAAAGTATGGATGAAGTAAGAAAAAGTACATAAGGAGTGAGAAAGAAAAACTTGGTTACGGGAACCGAAGGTTAGGCCGACTACTTACTTTAGTATAGCTACACCTAAAAAAGTTGATTCCTACCCCCTTTTCTTCCCCTTTCTGTCAATGTTGCCAATTCCCAGAATACTCATGTACCCTCGTGCATACAGTTGCCCAACCACTTTCTTCCTCCGACTTCTTTAGCCACTTCCGCATCTGTCGTATTCGGGAGAGCTTGCTTCGCGGCGGAGCATTTAGCAATGCGAGCAGCCTGGTGAAGGCTGGCTGTCTGGGGACAGGTTAAGGCGGGGCCTGCTGGGCTTGCTTCTCATGAGATTGGGTGAGGGAATCGGAAAGGGGCTCATAAACCGGGCAGGCGGGCTTTTGGGCACACGAAAAAGGGGTAGCAGGATTAGCGAACATTCTGGGGTTTTCTGGAGAAGCTGGATTGCGTGATTAGCTTGCCTAACCTGATCATCAGGAATAGCGAGACCGCTGGCCTGGCCTTTCCTAAAACTGTGAAAGCTTAGGAGGATTTCGATAACCATTCTGCACCCTCTCCCGTTAGTTTTTAGCTATTGCGGACATGTGTCTGTCAAGCCCCGGACTCTGATACTACAGCCGCACTAAACAAATGTATCCGTCGACGTATCCACTAAGGATCCGCCGCCTTATACCTAACCTTAGTGGGGAGAAATGGGCTTTGACTTACAAACTTACTTACTCAAAAATGACTTACTTATCATAGTTGATCTTTGAAGGTCTGATTATTGGGTATCCAATATGACTGCTATCTTTAGTCTGGGAATAGGACTCCGTTCTGGTCAACGCCCAGTGTCTGGGTCCAGGTGAAGGTATCCCGAATAGGGTCGTCAGCTCATCCCTAGTTATAGATAGAGCACTCGGTCTGTCTCTTTGACTGTCAGTCATTCTGTAAGTTCTTAAGTGAAGAAGGGAATTGGAAGATAGAAGAGTTGACCCCGTCCTGCCCCTGTCTTTGTTTCTCACTAGTCAAAGTGCCAAGAAGGGTCGGATCCGCATTAGTCGTTTATGCTTGCTCCTTTGAATTGGACTTAGAGAAGAGAAATGCTAGCACCTCCCTTGAAAGTCTTTCATCAATATTTCTTGAGGATTCTGACTCTGGTCTATGTCCATATGGCCTCTCTATATGCTCTATATGTATGTGCTTTAGCCCTGATTACGTAATTTCTTATAGAAAGAAAAAGAGATTCGTCTTGCTTCTTTGGATTGAAGTGCGTGCGTCATGCTTCTGACCTAACCACCCTTTCTTTATGGAGGATCTCCCAGATCAAGCACTCCCTTTCTTCACGGGGGAAGAGTCTATCATGTCGGAGGTCTAAACTACCTTAGATATGCAATTTGAAGATCTTTATGTTCCGGCCGATTTCATTTCAGGAGAAGGAGAGGCCTAAGCGTCCCAAACAGATTCATTAGGTTAATGGGCGGCAAGAGATGCCACATCTAGGTCAGCCACATTAGCAGTTTCAGCAGAAGAAGCTTCAAGTCGCTCAACCACCGACCGGGAGAGAGGCGAAAAGGCTCAACCGAGGAAGGAGCTAGATCTATTCTAATAGAATAGCCTTGTCCTTTGCCAATGCCAAAGACATACCAAGGGCTCAAAGCCACTTCTTCATCGACAGGTTCAGGCGCGAAGTGAACCAAACCAATAGCAGTAGGTTCAGCAACGGAACGGGCACTAGTTGAAGAAAACCGCCATGGAACGGATTCTTTCTAACCTGCTGAACCTTCAATCGACCTATATGAAGTCTTGAGTTCAGTCTGTTCGGGTGAAAAGAACTTCCCCCTTTGCCAACGACATCCCAGAAGTTCGCCCGCTCGACCTGAGGGAGAGGAGCGAACCAGATTCAGGAATCAGATGAGCTTTTATGGAAGCAGCGGCTATATGTTTTTTTCCAGCACTCGAACGACAAGCGGAAGGAGCAGCTCAATTGATTCTTGATTCCATTCTTCCACTGGCACCGACCTCTATTCAATAGACAGCTATAGAATAGAAAGAGGATCGGAGACCATTTCCCCAGTTGACGAGGGAAAGTCCCACGGGAAGGAAGTCAGCAAGAGCAGCTTCAAGGTCTTCGGCAACGAGTTCAACTGCTGACCCCAAGTGGAGATCAAAGAGCTGCATCTCAATCTACGCAATTTTCCGATCTGGATTTGAAGGAGGGTGGGCTTGAAGTAAAAGAAAGAAGCCCCTACGATGACTCATCGAATTTCCTAGCCGCATTGAGTGGGGAGAAAGCTATCAGAAAGAAAGCCAATGAGCTAATGATGACTAGCCTTTGAAGGCCGGGCCAAGGCAAGGAATGCGAGCCCTGCGAGCTGCGAGTGGAGAGAACGAGCCATTCTCATCAACTAGCTAATCAGACGCGAGCCAAAAAAATGATTCCAGATAAGAATGAATATGCCGGATCAGCATCAGCACCAGATTTCACTTCGTCTTATGAACCTGGTAGTTACTTTCAATCCCCTGCTCCACCTCTTTCAATGCTTTAATCCACTAGTCATTCCCACTCGGATAGAGGGGGCACCGCAAACAAGGAAGAAGTTGAATGCTTTAAGGAGAGTGGCTTGACCCCCGAAAAAGAAAGTTTTTTACCCACTTATCTTTTACACTAGCTTTTGACCTAGAACCAGCTGACTTAACAGATGGATTGGCCTTGCCTACTTCAATGCCAATGCCAACATCAATGTCAACTGAAATGCCAATTGATACGGGGCCTGGACCAACATCGAAAGAAAGTGCAACTCAAACCTCAGGAAAATTTATCTAGTTAGACCTTCCCGGTAAAGATTACTAATACATGGATAGAAATCTAGCAATAAGTGCCTTATATCTAGCCCCTTACTTATCCCTTTAAAATATCACTTTACCTACCCTCTCAAGTCTCGCCTCTGTCGCCTTCTACCAAGAAGGAAACTATTAACTACTCATATGGCTCTCGTAGAACAACTACTGAGACGAGTAGACTATCAGGTGAACAAGAACTGGGGGAGACACCCTACTCTTGGGAGAAATCCTACACACCTTAGACAGGGTAGGAATATTCAAACTTCAAGTTCTCAAAAGGTCTATATCCTCATTAGCCTTATACACTGCCTTATGAAAGTCCCTCCTCACTGCCAGGAGAATTGACTTACCTCCACTCCAGACTTTGAGTACTTTCGCCCTTGACCCTTAATAATGGAGGACTCATTTACTTTTACACAAAAGCGAAACTCAAAAAGGGAAAAAAGGAATTCTATTAGAGCAACTGTAATTGGATTGGTTGGATCGACATCATCTAAAGCAACCCCAACTATATGGTTGACAATTCTCAAGATAACAGGATGTGCTCAGCTTATGATTGCAACTTCCACTCCTTCTCAATACCCATCCAAAGCAGAAGCAGGGGCAGAAGCACTCGACTTAATAGGAGAGGAAAGAGCATTCGCTGGAGGCTGTGAGCGTGCCTTGGAGCGTTCTCGTGTAACTCTCGGGGGTATAGGGAAAAGCCTATTGAGTGCGCTCACTACCCAAGAATCTATCTCTAATAGTTCTCCTTGCTTAGTGTTAAAGCTACTCTAAAGCGGTAGAATAAGAACTAAGGGGCTGCTTTAAGAAGGAGGGGGTTTGCGGAGATTCTTTCTTTCTTCCGGGCATCAATCCCATGTGAACAAAAAGGCATTTGCTTTGTCCAATTCCTCCCTAACACCCTACTCTATTCCTCAAGTCCCACAGGGCATTCTTCCACTGGCCATTTGAAAGATGAATCTCTACCTTTTGAATAAGGTGCCTAGCCTTAGCGGATTCCTCCTTATAAGAGGGAAAGTGCTAAGACCGGCAATCCCCAGCTTTTCTTTTAAGAAAGCAGCTATCTTTGAATCCCGAGAAAAAGACCATCTAGTTTGAGTTCTATCTCGTCCTAAGGCCAGTTCTATTCCCAGCTATCTAGTTTAAGTGCCGGTTTCCTTGAGAGCATCTACCTCTTCATCTTTGGTGGAACTGCCCGACCCAAATATCTGGATGATCTTCCCTTGATCAATGAGTGAGAAAGCAAGAGCCAGTCAGAGAGTCACCATAGCCAAGTGATGTTTTCAGGTGGTTCAATCTAGAAGTGGGACGAAAAGAAGAGCTGTCGTAGAGTAGTCTTAGTCCTGTCTACCTTGAGATTGCCCCTATCTATCAACGGGGGAGCCCCCGAAAGGCGAATAGGAAGCTTCAAGCGATCTGGGATTTGAGAACACTGACTGACGGCACTCGAGTTACAGATCACTCCTAAATGCAGCCGTAATCTTATATACGATACCACTCGCCATGGATGATACGATTCAAAGGTCCATGACAGCCAGTAACAGACAGAAGAGAGAGAGAGTCTTTCCCTTCTGTAAAAAAGCTAGCAAGAAAATCTCTTTGTTAACCGTCTCTCAAGTGAGTGAAGTGACTCATGGGTGTGGGGCACAACCGTGTCTACAAGGAAGTAGTGCTTTCTTCTCTTATGAAATTTCGTGCTTCATTCTCAGCTGTCGCTGATACGCTGTAGCATCTTAACATCTCTTCTATAAAAAAGCTATGTCGCAGATAGGTTGTAGCATCTCAGCTGTTCCTAGTCGAGTGTTTTAGTTTCCTATCTATTCCTAGCCTGGGATTGGGTCGAGCTTGGTCCAGACCAGACGAGTTGCTCCAGGTAAAGCGCGGACCGGAGAATCCAAGATCCATCAAATTGCAGCTGGAAATCCAATTAGAGAATCTACTACAGTGGAAAGACCGAGCAGTTCTCCCTCCTAACTTCTCATCTGCACCGCTAATATCATTTAGATTCCCAATAAGCATCCAAGGGATGTTGATATCCTTACCAGCTTCTTGGAAGATATTCCATAACTGCTCTCTACTGGCCAAATTGGGACTCACGTAAACTGCCCCGATAACAACCAATCTGGCGAAGAGCCCTGAGAGACCAAAAATAACCTGAGAAGAGGAATCCATAACCTCTATATCACATATCCCAGCATCCCATAACAACCAAAGACCCCCTGAACGACCAATAGGATCAGAAATAGGGTGGGAATTCAAACCCAATTTATTCACCAAAAATTTAGCACGCTCTCCGCGCACCCGAGGGTCAAGAATGATCACCAAATCAGGACGATGCGCCATTATATCTCTCAAATTGCGCAGAAAAGCCTTATTCCCAGCACCTCTACTGTTCCATGAGAGTATCTTCATGTGAAACAAGGGAAGAAGAATGTTGAATCACACCAGATTGGTGTCCCTCAGTAACATCATCCATGGCATAATCTGCTATATCCTCCTCTACAATAGACGGGACCAGTATCATGACTCTCATTGGCCGAGCCAGTCACTTTATCACGCGCCATGGTAAGAGTATGCCTTAACCGAGACGCTGAAACTTCACGACTCACAATGGAAGGATTAGGGTCAGGTGGTTTAGGGGGGTGTAGCCGAGTTTGATCAGGAGCATGACTGCCTGAGGATGGGGGAGATGAAGGATCAATGGGAGCTCTAACGGGAGCGGTAATGGAGGTGGGCACTGAGTTATGACGACTCATCTGATTTGGTGAAGAAACTGAGGTCTTGGAAGGACTAGAATGAGAAAGAGTTCCTTGGGCTGAATTGATACAGACCCCACGAGCAGAGGGGGTGGGCACACTAGCAGGCGAGTTGGTGATTTTAGAAGAATTCTGGCGTGAAGAGGCAATAGTAGAAACAGATTTCATGACTTGGTGCTTCTTTGGATGCATAACTGCCACGTTAGAGTGGGATGCCCGGCCTACATTAGGACTGTGCTGAGCTGTAGCCACTGCTTTCGCACTATTTTGAGGTGAATCCGAATTGTCACTACCTTTGTCACCTTGAACCACACCAAAATTTTCCACCGGAATTACATCATTGTCCAAAAGGACATATCTAGACCCATCAGGCAAAATTCTTCCTCTCGGTTCACCCTTGGGTGGATTCTTTTTCAAAGCCCCCGAGTTAGATCGGCCACGTGTCTTACGCTGAACAAGCATCCACGGACCATAATCCGAGTCAAGTTCCTGTTGTGTTTTTGACTCGGTTGGACTCGGCTGAGCAACCTTTTGAGCTTCCGAGTTAGACTCAGTGACCCTCTGGTTTTCCTCCATTGGAGTTTCTGTGTTCTTCTTCTTCAAAGCATCTGGGCACAAGTTATCTTTTTGACCAAATCTGCCAAACTCAAAGCAAATCAACCCAAAACCTTCATACTCAATGCGCTTAGCCGGTTACTGCTCTATCGGTTTATGAGGTTGGATTTCTTCCAAGGTTTCGCCTATCCTATTTATTTGATTTCACTCCTTTCCCCTTCGAGCCCTAATCGAGGAATGGCAATATCGTTTCGGCCTGGCCTGTAGAGGGAGAATTTCCGACCTCCACAGCTCCGAAAGAAGAGGAAATCGAACCGGTTTTATTGCAGGATCATCCAGGTCTGGTTTGAAGCTCTGATACCACCTTGACAGATTGATTGAGAAAGGCTCAATCTTCCAAGAGGAACCAGAAAGAACAAGAGAGAGACCTTACTCGGATTTGAAACGGAAAAAAAGATAGTGACTATTGTATTGAGCAGGGCTACTGAGTGCTCCACCTTCCTGTAGAGCTTGGCATTGGCCTGCATCCATTCTACTTAAGGTCGTTTTCTAATGAACCTTCCTACTCAACAAAACTTCAAGTCTGCCAAGCTTTCCTGATATGGGGATGAAGGGATCCGAATGTGCACCCCCTAATGATCCTTGAATGGGGCAGGGAACGAATGCTGAGTAGAGGGAGAGGAGTCAGGAATGAGATGCGATCCTAATGCTTGGGCAAAGGATTTGGTAGCTCCTGGCTTGGAGGGGAGGATGGAGGTTTGAGAATCCCAGGTCGGCTAGGCAGTAACTGCGGACCCTGTCGATCTGTATTATCAGTCCGCCCAGTAGGGCATAGATAAAGATCAAGGACGAAATATCAGTCCCACAGCACAGAGCGGGATCCGCGGATCCTTCTTGAGCATTTCCTCATTCTTTTGAGTGCACTTCCTTAGAGGAGTTGCAATTGCCGGATAATTCTAAATGTTCAGGTGGCACCACCAAAACTCCAACGTTCTTTCCTTACTCATTTCTCTGTAGGGCTTGGGCCTTGGCCACTTATTGAAGGCCTATACTCCCTCTCTTCTCTCTACTGACACAACACTTTCTATGTTATATACTGTAAACTTGAATTCGAAATGACTACGGTTCTAACATAACAGTAGACACCTTCAACTATCTATATGATAATGATTTTGCACTTTGACATACGTAATCTGGCACACGCCCTAAACACGTAAGAAATGCCCGTTCGTACGATTTTATGAACGCAAGAAAAAAATAACATAAGTCCAATCCGCCAGCTTATCTCTACCGCTAGGCACAGCACAGAGCCCGATAAGTTGACTACCGCCAAGCAATAGGTTATAAGGCAGATCGACGACAATCTCATAGGCTTACCATAAATGGTCTTATTTAATGCATCCTTTCACAAGTCAGTGGAATCCTACCCCTTATTGCTTGACGTTTCCTCAGCGGCATTTAATGCTCGAAGAACCTTTTTTCAGCGGTAATTCATGCATGACTTACTTGGACAAGACGAAGACAGCAAGGATAAACTGAAGCTCTCCGCCTATAAATACCTCTCCTTGAACACTCTCTCCGCGCTCTTCGTCTTTCCTCGATGGAGTGTTAGTTTCATCTTGTTTAAGCGGGTGAGAAGTATGGGTTGCCCAAATCAACCTACCCACCTGAGCATGCAACTAAAGGAATTTCGTATAGAAACGCAGGGTTTGCTTCCGCAAAAGGTCTGGATGTCCCAGTTCATTCGGATTCGATCAGTGGATCATAAATGAGCGTAGCTTTACTGACCTCGCACCGAACTCTAAGCGAGTGGCTCCTTATGAAAGATTAGCCCAATGCCTACAAGAAATGCGCTCTGGCAAACCTTCCGGGAATCACTCGATCTCTTGGATGGGAAGAGCCACCCCTTTCTTTCCCCCTAACGAAAAAAGACTTGCATTAGGCCTCCGGTCTTCTTTCATCTGATAGAATGTCTTAAAAAATTCTCGTTTATTCCGTTGGTCAACATTTTCTGAACTCGATGTAGAGAGAGACCCGCTATATATAGAACCATATCGAGAGGCACGGCTCCATACCATACATAGTAAACAGCTATCGGCGGCTAGACTTCGAGCCCCCATGGTAATGAGTTACGGGGAGCTAGTTCTATCACTTCTGCCCAACTACAGGTTGGACCATATGTCGGAGAGAAAAAACTTTTCTTTGTCCGACCAGCCTAATGGTTGCCTTATATGAATGCATAGAGTATAAGGGCGGCTTTTACCAAATTTGAATTATTTATATCGAGATTTCTATGCGATTTGTCTACAAGTTCGATCACATATGGCCAATCTTACTTCCCCCATTTTTTTAGTTTATATGAAAACTATGTATGTGAGTGGGCATTTGTCTTCAGTCTCCCCCACTCACTCACTCTTCCTTGGAAGCTACTCTTCGAAGTGGCGCTCCCCTCCTAACATTTATCTTACCTCTTTCCGAATAGTTATTATTTTCTTGTGGCGTACTTGCCTCCTTGCACTCAATGGTTGGTTGGGGAATTTTGAATTCCTCTTCTCTTCACCTTCCATTCGGCTAGTCTCGCTCAGTCCGAACTTGTCCCCCCCAGTTTGGATTTTGAGATCTCTCCTCGTTAGAGGCACCTACCGCCTCTTACCGTTTGGTGGGCTAGACGGACTGGGTAGCCGTGAACGGGTACGGAGCAGGATTAGCGCATCCTTGTCGGGGTAGGTTCGTTTCTTCATTCGGATGAAGATGGGTATCACTTCGTCGTTGAATGTGGAAGTTCATCAACGGGGCCATAGCACCTGTTTATCCCGAATCCCCCGAATCAGATGTGGGGTCAATGGGAGGACCTTATCAACCATAGGAATGCCCGATCGACTTCACTTTGCGAGCTACGAGGTCTCTTTTAGCGAACTTGACTTATCTTATTGTGTATACAATAATCACTGAGCATACGTTGCTAATGGGCAGGTAAATTCTGAGAATCGTATCAGAGACCGAACTGCGGTATCTTGCGAGGGGCGCCTCATATGAGTGGTTAAGACATGACAAGTACAAGTAGAGGGGAGGCCGGATGACTCGACCTTAGCCCTCGTCCAAAACCTAGCAAACAGACCGTTGTGAACCACAAAACGTTGCGGTAGAAAGCACAAGAGATGACAGAGAAGCAGAAGGAAAGGAAGGAGATGTAGCTTACCCGAAAAAGCTGGAAAAGTGGAAGGGACTCCCATCCCAGAGTGTGAAAGCACTCGGGAGAAAGAGGGGGCGAAAGGTCCCCATTCGGGGTAAATCTTCCTTCAAATGCTTTCGATATTTGAGCTGTGTCAATGTCCTTTCCTGAATCGGTGGGGAATTGCCTGGGAGGAGCCTGCTTAGCCACGGGCAGTCTACCCCTTCTCCCTTCGATTGGATCATAATCACGTTCAGGGACAGGCTTTCTTCCCAAAGCATACTTTTGCTTGCTCGCCATAGCACAAGCTGATCACACTGTGACGTCGAGCACTTCGGAGGAAGCGCGGTTATGAAATTCCTCAGCGCTTAAATGAAAGCAAGATTCGGAACTTTAGTTTAGTTAGGGTCATCGTTTCATCCGCCCTTTCTCTTTCGACAGAGGGTCTTGGTCTGTGTTGGTGGTATCATGAGCTTAGCTAGGCAGAGGGCTGTATGCCGGGCCATCGAAAGGGCGAAAGCGTGGAATAGAGTGAAGTCTTGCCATGAGCTCTTTTATCCAATCATCCAGCAGCCAAGAAAAGATATCGAGATTGAAAGCCTCCCCTAATACCTTCTCTACTTCGGGACAGGATTTCACTCCAATGGCAATAAGCTAATAGATGTGGTCTTAGTCTCTTTTTCCTGGTCCTTTCGAACCAACCAGATAAAACCTGGGATAACTTTCATATTCCTCTATCAATGACTTTTTCATAAGTTTCTATATCCTGAAAGCCTTTGAAACTCTTTCAAATAGGGTGATTTAGATCAGAATCCAAGGTAAGCTTCAACCTACATGTTCTTGGGAAGACCACTTTTCAATTATAGAATGATGAGTTTCTTAAGCCAAAATAAATATTATATTATATTATCCCCCAGGAGGGGTCTTAAAGCTCACGTTTTGATAGGTAGACATATAGCAATTTTTGAACGGTTGGCAGAAGTTCGCCTAGGGTCTGCATTGTGGTTATAGAAAATTTGTATCGCCGTCGGCAAGCTCTCCACTAGCAGTAGAACTCAATTTATGGTCAGCAATGTCCCGGTCAAATTTATTGTATAGACTCATTTTGCTCGCTTGTTCCCGGTCTGATCAACTTCCTGTAGAGGTCTTTCTTTTTAGTAAGACCACGGGCAGCATCCGCAGCTTGTTTGAAACTGACTTCCGAACCGATTCCCGCAATTGAAGACTCAGCCCGGAAGATGGCAACTTGAACGTTAACTGGCACAGAGACTAGGCGCGGAAGGGTAGGCTTTTTTCCTTGTGAGCTTTCAATTGGAGCGAAGAAAACTCGAGTGATACATAGAGGGAAAAAATGAACTGCTTTGAGAGGCAATGTGGAATATTTGAAAAACCTGTCAGTCCTACCTTGCTTGCTGCTCGATTCCCCGAATCCGGTCCCGGGTCGACCCCTGAGATGCGGATCGTATGGCAGAGCAAGTTAATAATAGGAAGGTTCCATTGGATGGAAAGATGAAGAAGGGTTGGATGAATGGTTTTAGTGAGACAAAGCCCACTCTGATCTTGTTATATGGCGCCGGTCAAAGAATTCTATGGAAGGGGTCTCTATGCAATCGGCTTCTGACTGGGGATGGGGATGACGAGGAGAAGAAAGAAAGGGCAGAAGACCTGCTGAGGGATTCCAGCTCAATAGGGAAAAGGGAGAAGCTTTAAGCACGAGTTGTGGTTCGCCAATCGCTATGTCCGGCTTAAGATTCCTTCTCTTCTCTCTTCATTCTCTCCCCACAGGTCTACAAGGACAATGAATCCTTCCCTCAAAAACCACTTATAATCAAGAGAATCCGGATCTAGGTCTCAAACTATACTGCTGAAAATAGCTGGAGCAAGAAAAAGCATTAGTTGAACGACTTTTCTTTAAGATCCAGAAACTGAAAGCACGACCGAGGCTTTTCTTGTTTAGAAAGATGTATTCAACTTCTCTAGGGCCAATAGACGAGAAGACAAAAGACGTAACCCTTAAGATCGAGTGCTCCTGATCTTCGGTAATCACTTTGTGTTCGTTAGACTGTGCTAGGTCTGTTCACTTTTTCAAAGTAATGTTTGTTAGGTCTCTTGAGGAGGCGAGGCTACTTTGAGTGGTGAGACTGAATGAGCATTGACTCTAATCGGCGGAAAACTTATCAATTATTTTTGAATTTATCCTCTAAGGCACGTGAAAGTCGACCCTTTCTATCGTCTCATGCCACGGGCACATCTTGACTATGAAAAGCAGAGAGATAGATCACGCCTAAAAGCAGCTTTCCCTGCGAAACTCTTCTCGGAGATTGCTTGGCTTAACTGAAACTAAACAATCGATCAATTCTCTTCCCACGGGGCAACTCTTACTTAAATCAATTCCATCATAGCCCTTGAATCAAGACTTCCTTACCCCTGGCAACGGCTACGGCTACAGAGCCATCTAGCTGCCATCCAATCAAGCTTCCCCGGTCCCGAGCATTGAAATTGAATGATTCTTGCTTCTTCTTTTTTTTATTGTTGAGAGAATCTCTGCCAACTCAACTCTTCTTCCTCTTCTCGAGAGATGGGATTTCTTGATTCAGGGGAAATTTTTTAGAGAATTCCCTTGGTATGAAACAACAGTTCAAACTGTCTAGGATGTTAAAGTGATAGCCATTCAATCAACGGATTGAAGAATCCTAGTAAACTCTTGTCTGACTTCTACTTCTGTGATTACTCTACGCTACGATATTTATTCTAAGGAAAGGCAGAACTGCAGTTCCTCTGCATAATCTCAAATCTTTCTTATAGTGCTAGGGGGATGACATTGTTGTCTTTCTATGCTTTCTTGATTTCTATTCTTCCATCTATTCCAAAGAATGCTGGGAAAGAGGAAGCACCAGCTGACATCTCTTAATCTGATGTTGGCTTTATCCTGGAAGTTTCACTTGATCTATTCAGCCATGGTGAAGATATCATTGTTATCATCATGCCTATAGACCCCAAAGTGGTTCCAGATTTGTTAAGCTTGTGAGCAATCTCTTAGTGCATGCTCTATGGTTTCAGTGGCGGAGGCACACCTTTCACAAGTGGAATCCTCAGTAAGGTTCCTGTGGTATCTCAAATCATTAGTCAATAGTCTATCATGTTGAATCAACCAAATAAAAGTCTTCCTTTTCTATGGATATGGGAGTTGAAGTTTCCAAATCCAGTGCTAATTGACATTCTCATCTCTGTCTCTGTCTTTAACAAGCATATTATAAACATTTTTAGTTGTGAATTTACCATTCTCACTAAAGCCCCAGCAAAGAGTATCAGCAAAAGAAGTGTGTTGGGGTAAAGGGGTTACCTTCATGCTCTCTATTCAATTGTGTGGAATATCCATACATCTGCGAGCAGCTTCCAAGTTTTTGGAATGCTACTTTGGTAATTTTTCCTCATCCTCTGGAAAAGGAACTTCTTTGAGTATAGCTCTCGGTTGGTTTGACCAGGGGCTGATTCCTAAGGATTCATACCTTGCTTTCTACCTTTACAATCGGAATTTCAAACTAAAGAAAGATCTAGGGCCGTCGGGCCGAGTTGGGTGCCAATAACCGTTGATTTCACACTCGGGGTAACCCTTTAGTTGATTAGTCCTAGGGATAGCATAAGTAAACAAGCAGATGTAAATTCCTATTATTTCCCTGCCGGCCTGTCGACTCCTCCGGCGCACCGTTTCCCGGTAATGCGTCGCCGGGATCGAAGCAGATAGCTAGAAAGTTTTTTGAAAAGAAAGTCAAGTGTATATCGAGCTATGTAAGTCACGGAATAGAGAACCGTACCGTCTGAGTCTTCAGGATCCGGTATATCGTAATCTGCAGATTCTTGGTCTGTAAAAGGAGTCTTGCTCTCATTCATTACATCTTACCATACCCGGCGGTTTGTTTGCAATCTTTGACTGTGGAAGAAGATCAACACTAATCCTCAACTTAGTCCTTTGTCTGCGGCATCAAGGGAGAATGCCGCTGCTGATAGATCCCGCCCACCCTTTCTTTGAACCTTGTCAATGATCGAACTTAAAGATATGAACTGAGTGCCATTTGATGAGTAACTGAGAACAAGGGAGAGGGATATGGAAAGGATGAAGTAATGAAAGAGGAAGTCATTGCTAGTAGTAACGACTTGTCACGATCCATTGGTTCATATAGAATCCATGTCCTAGGTGTATCAAAAAACATTCTTTTCGCTAAGCGTATATAATAAAATAGAGTGAAAGGGGTCCACCCCGAAACCAAGGGGGTACTAACTCACAGCTGAGTCCTCTCCGAACCGCAGGAGATAGTTGCCCATCATACGGCTCACCAACTTCACTTGCCTCTATGGGAGGCTCGCTCCGGGCAGGTTCGGATCACTTACAATACACGGCTCTACGAAGGAAGGGGTTGGGTTAGGAGCATTTTCAATATGATTCTTTTCCGGAAATGCGAGTCTGTTTTGTCCACTTTCTCCATCCCCCTCTATAAAAATGATCAAAAAGGAAGGCGAGCTTGCTTCTTATTCCCGTGTTCGATCTCTTCCATCTCTGCCCCGCTCGTTGTAACCTATGTTGAAGAAAGGTTTGGAACTCTGTAGAGAATGAAGAGGGGCCAAGGATCTTCCTCTCAACAGTGCTTCTCGAGGCTCCACTCCCCCCCCTGAATAAGTAGGGCCCCGTTAGCCTGGGCGAAGATGGGGATAAGGAATAAGGATTGAAGCCCCCTTAGCTCTGCCAGGCACTGGACAGGGGTTAGCTCTGTTAATGTGTAGAGCCAAGTGTAGTGTGGTGTAGTAGTAGGCACTTCTAGGCCCCTTCCCGGCTACTGGATCACTCCAGTGCTTTGGGTACTACGGACCCTCTGCCATCCATTGCAGCAGAGCCGTTTCATGAGGGGGGGGCTAAGCGCAGTTCTTTGAATCAAACGTTGAATGAAATCGATTCTTTTTTAGATATCAAAATCTAAATCGGATAGGATAGATGGATGGATCTATCTTTCTATTCATATATATTAAAAAAAATGGATTTATATAGTTAAGTAGCGTAGCAAGAAGCCCCAAATCCTTGATTTGGCCAGGAAAGACTGCACTGCTTTGGGCCCAGGAAGCGAAGGGAATGAGCTCGGCTGCTTCTCCTCCACACTTCTTTTTCTCCGTGCCTGTTCCGCATGCGCTTCGCGCGCCATTGGCGCTTTGCTCTCCTCTTATTCTTCATTGGACGGTTCGGATGGACTTCGCCGTTCTTTCCCAACTAAAATAGAAAAGGCTGTATCACATCGAGATGTCGATTCGTTTTCCGCCCCCAATGAGATGGGGAATTTGTAACCCCCTATTTAGACTTTTTGGCCCTTCATCTTTCTGAATCGAGGCCCGGCCCGGCTCGCGTCGTTCCAACAACCGGCGGGGAGCACCTCAGTATACGATCACGCGCAGTAACTGGGAGTCCTATTACACCTAAGGCCAACTTCCATTCACCAAACCAAGGTTCATCTCGTGTAGTGATTGTGGACTCGTACAAGGATATTGAGTAGACGGTTGATGTATCAGACTCGACCCTATCTTTCGTAGCATGCATTCCCATCCGTGTCGCAACTGATTCGGTAAGCTACGTGTCCGGTGCACGGGGAACTGCCTTCGGTCCCCCAAACTGACTTACTCGTGGCAACCTTCCGGCCGCCCAACGACCTATAACGCTAGTCACTACTCCCACTGGGGCTAGGAAGTAAGCCCCACAACCCAAAGCGGCGAAGAACAAATAGAATTTGCTACAAAAGCCGGCTAACGGGGGTATTCCTGCGTATGAGAACATAGTAATGGAGAAGGTAATAGCCGAAATAGGATTAGTTTTGGCTAGAGCGCCCAAATCCGCTATATATTTGACACGGGTTTGCCGTAATGCTGAAACTATGGCGAATGCATCTATCGTCATTAATGCATAAATAAAGATACCAATTAGTAGTGATTGAATTCCTTCTATGGTTCCACATGAGAAACCAGTACGAATATAACCTACATGTCCAATTGAACTATGAGCTAGAGGTCTTTTGACTTTCGTTTGGGCCATGGCGGCCAGTGCTCCTAAGATCATGGAAGCAATGCTGCAGAAAAAGAAGATTTGTTGCAATGTAGCTCCATAGGAACCATAAATAGAAACACGTGAAATATTAGCAGAAATAGATATTTTAGGCGCAATAGAAAGGAATGCTGTAACCGGGGTGGGTGAACCCTCATAGATATCAGGTGCCCACATATATAGAGTCAAAAGAGATATGGAGTCCGAAGGGGAGGGGGGTTTTCTTCGGGGCTCGAGAGATGGAATAGATAGGGCCCCACAAGTTTCTAATTCGCCGCTGGGGAATTCACACGAAAGGGAACGAGGAATTCTCAACGAAAAAAGTGCTCTCTGAACCGAACGTGAAAGTCGTTTTCCATCAGACGGCTGTTCCCGTAACTCCACTCTCGACTTGGATTATATATCCAAAAAGGTCCGCTCTCGGCCATTCCACACGCTGCCTAGCAGAGGCGCGGTTATCTGAAGTGGATTCTCTCTTTTCTAGTAGATGCCGAACCTGCTGCCCCATTGACTAAGAAGGGGGCGGGCGCAGCAGCTACATGGACCCCTTCCTTTCTGTTGTTGCCAGCGCTTTCCCGGGCCGAGCCGGAATTCTTTCTTAGAAAGGGCAGGCAAAGCCCGAAGGCTGCTATCCCAATAGGCCAGCGGGCGAGGAGAGGGCCCGGCAATCATACCACCAGAGCAGCGGTCGAAAAAGCGTGTTCCCTTCAGATAACACGCACCGTAGGCCATCCTCGGCCTTCTTCGTTTTCGATGAAAAACAAATAAAATCTCGATCTCCGAAAGCGTTTTCCTTCCCCCGCCACATCTCCCTCCCTTCGTCGAGCTTTTCCTTTAATGGTTGGGGGTTCCAAACCTTATCTGAACTTGGCGGGCGTTCTTTCCAGCCTTATTCAAATAGGGGGTGGTTTTGGTTTGAACATAGGCTCAAACATGATTTGAAGGTCCTAGCTACGCCATGCGTTCAATACCAAAATCTGGAAAGCTGCAGGGATGACAAAAAGAGGGCGCTTTCCTGTGTTGCACTGAAAAAAAAAAAAGGACCTAAGAGAAGAGCGTCTTCTCTTAGGTT
>JAYMTB010000009.1:0-10000 GCA_036897585.1 Francoa sonchifolia | reverse complement strand
GAATTTGGCTTACCAAAGTGGTCTTACTAAAAGTAAGTAAGCAACCAGTTCCGTTCCAAGTGACATGGCCTTTCACTATTCCTTTCCAGAGAAGGTTGCTCATCCAGCCCAGCGGATCCATTGTTTATGCGGCAGTGCGATGCAGCTGAAAAACGTAAGCCCCTTTTTATTAGTAAGGTATAGGTTGGGGAAAACTCCAAAACTAGGGTTCCAAAAAGCTTACCTTATATTCAAAAAAACTAAAAGAAAGGGGTGCCCCTACTATACCCCTAAACTACAAGCTAGCGCGCAACGGCTGAAAAGCCGTTGTTGCTTGCTGCTTGCAGGCTCAAAATCTCTCTTTCGCCTCTCCTCCCTGTCTCCATTCTGATTGATTCGCTTCTTCCTTCGCGCAAGCGCTTGGTTCGCCCCTTGGTGTGTTGCATTTCGTGATCCTCCGCTTCAGTCTGCGTTTTTCGGATAGCCGGGATCCGACCTTTATTTCCGATTTCAATGTCAGCTCCAGGTTTTGGGCGGCCCATCTGGTTAGTTCAGCTATCACTGCTGGAAGCCCCTGCGGTTGTTCGGCTGCGTACTCCCCGTCCGCGTATCTCACACTCCCAAAGCATCTTTCTTTCTATCCATAGGTCGGCTTCGTGCAGATAGATGTTTGCCGGGGGAGATTGGTGCTCCTTGAGGTATGCCCTTCCGGTGCGGTGGGTTGTTCCCTTCTCTGTCTTTTCCATCCAGTGCCCGCACTGCGTCATAAAATCTTCGTCTTCGATCTCTCTTCGCAACGCAATAAAGAAGTCTAACAGTTTCTCTCGGCATCTGTCTTTTAAGTCATTGATCTCATATCTATAAGCAGGGGGGTCCGCGTTCACTATTAAGCCTACGCCCATCGATTCCTTGAAAGCTTGATCCCGCCCTTAGACTCGTTACGCTGTTCGACTGAACTCGTTGGCTCCGCGCTTTATTCGGTCGGAACCCGGTTCGAGAACCTTCTCTCATAGATTCCCTTCACCAAGTCATTGCCAGCAATCAGCTCTTATTCCTTGGTGTCAAAGGGCGAGTTCCTCTCTTGTCTTGCCAAAAAACTTTCTTGATTCTCATTGGTTCGCTCCTCTCCCGCGGCAAGGTTTTATGGGGCCAGCAGCTTTCTTTATCTCGCTTGCAGTTAGTCCGTCTAGCGCCTTTCGGTTTGGGTCCGCCCCGGGGGTTAGACCGCTTGGGTTATATTTTATAGTCTCGAAGGCAGTCAACGTGTCAGCCATTCTTCTCCCATTAGACTTGTAAATCCTTTGCTCTTTTTCCTTCTCTCTTCCAGTTCTCTCCCTCTACTTTATTTGAGAGGGGCGGAGAATACCACTCTATCAATAACAAGAATAAAGTAGCAATTCAGTTTCAAATGGTTTGAGCTTGGAAGCAACCTGCTATCTATATCGATAGGCGAGAACAGACTGCTATTGGCTGCTTCGCCTATCTATTCTATTATGGCCGGCTTGGAGACATCATCAGAGGAAGACCATCATCTCTATCCGGGTACGATCATAGCTTCATTCATTCGTTGAACCTTGGGGGATAACCATTAGCATTGAGGTCAATCACCACACCACCTCTATCATACATACGACATTACATGACGCGAGAGTGCATGGTCAACACACACCTAAAGCGCCTACGTTCCGCTTGCAGCCAATACAACCACAACCTAACTTGCACGAGATTCAACAACCGAAGCTACTGGTAGTCCCGAGGGGACGGCATCCTCCTATAATAGTTAGCAGTACTGAACAAGCGAGTCATCGGTCCGGAACAGAGGGACCGCCTTGAAAAAAAAAAAAGGAACTCGCTTCACTCGCTAGGCCTTCGGAACAAAGGTGATTCTGTTCATGCTTCAGACGATCTGGCTAATTAGATATACTTCTATCTAATTATAGACTCTTCTTCTATTAGAAAGGCGAACCTATAGGCCTGTTTTAGCGCGTTTCAAAAGGTAACTAAGCCTTCCCCAACGGAACAAATGCTGCTGCTCCTTATGTTCTGAGTTCGCATGACACTCCTATGTCCCTTTAAAAGTAGCAGTAGTAAGCCTTAGCCCGTAAGGCAATGATGTGCTTTCCCGGGATCTCTCCTTGGCTTGGTTTGCTAGAACAGGCTCTTTGTCCAATCCTGCCAAGCCTATAAAGATTATTTCATTTAGCTTTCATTAGTAACTGAATGCCTTTGCTCGAATGCAAGTCTTAAAAAAATTCCTAGTTTCAAAGGTGCGACAGCGCTTTTCACATTCTTAGGACAGGACTTTTTGACAAAAGCAGCAGTTCCTTGCCTTACTAGCTCTATAGATGTCACTATACACATGCAAGTCGGACCGGACTCTTTCCTTGGGCATTAAAGGCGTTCGAACCAGGATATCCTCTAGGAAGAGGAAGGAACAAGGTGAGACGAGAAGACCTGTCACAGGTTGGGGAGGAAAACTGAGAGGCGGAAGCTCTCGCATCATAGCTGTTGGGAAGGAACCTCTTGCTTCACTTACTTCATCCCTAGAAGGGGGCCCCAGATTCCAAACCTTTCTTTAGCACTGTCTTTCCTTCTCTCCGGCAGCGAGCTTTTTCTGACCCCGCCGTCCTGTGCTAGTGTCAAAGCAAGAAGGAAGTACGTCGAAAGACCTCCCAGTCAGCATAGAAAGAGAACGGAGCGAAGGCAAGCATCTGTATCCGCGCTAGCGTAGCGGCACTATAGCTTCGAATCTGCTTTACTCAATGACTCGGCTAGTGAAAGAGAATCGGCATCCGGCTTTCGATCCGATGTCAGGTGCAAGTCCATCTTTCTGAAAATCTGTCCCTAGCGTGTCACGTGCTTGGTCGACTCTTTCGTGTGATTGTTAGTGAGCCGAATTTTAGAGGAAAGTCCAACTGCCGATATCCCGAAATGGTTTATGGAGAGCATTCTGACATCAGTTATCGCGGAAGACTCGACATAGTAGCTCTCGCATACAAAATCTCGATTCCGAGGCCCCTATGGGGAATTCTTTTTTCGATCCAACCCACGTGAAAGCAATGCCTACGATCTTGGTCTTTCCCTAATGCATAGCTTTCAAGTGGAAGGTGCTCTTTGAGGTAAAAATCTCGAGTACTCTTTCTTGATTCTATCATAACGTTCTCTTCTCGCAAGATGCTCCTACAACTACTGAAATAGAGGTAATTGACCCGCACCGGAGACATTCGATTCAGCAATTGCTTCAGAGCAAAAAATAAGAAAGAGTGAGAAAGGTAAACTGAATTAGGAACGAATAGAGAAACCGGCGTAATTTCGGAGATAACGGGCGGATAGTAGTCATGGGAAAGAAAGGCAGAAATAAGAAAGAGATTATTCCCTGAGAGCTTGTCCAGTACCACCGATACAAAAAATGTATCTCAAGTGATTAGGCGGGGACAGGATTCGAACCTGCAGTCTTCAGGGCATGAGCCTGATGAGTTGACCAATTCCTCTACCCCGCTTCTTAGCCTTCCCCTTTCCCCTTCTCCTCATATCATAAGGCTTTCATACCTCAACTAGTGCTTTGGTTCAGAATCTGAACATAGCGTTTCATTACTTAGTTCATTTCGAGAAAGCCTGGATATCGGGACGATTTCAGAAAAATAGAAAGTAGATCTGGTACTTTTCCGAGATCAGGAAATCGGTACTTTCAGAACTCAAGTAAGCAAGCGAGTTGCCTCATTCCTCTCAACCTTAGCCTGGGAAAGGCTATGCTCTACCATTGAGCTTCTTCCGCGTGTGGAACTTTCCTCTCTATTAATGTCATTTTCCAACCTTCACTTCCTCCGCTTACTTTTTCAGAGAGAGGAGCGAGCAAGGAGAGCTAGAGTAAAGAGCGAGTATAATACCTGGAACGAGTATACAAATGGAGCGAGTTAAACGAGTACTAGAGCTCCATACTTGTAGCGATAACTCGAGTAGCTAGAGTTAAAAAAGGAGCAAGTAAAGAGAGGTTGAGCTAGTGCACTGAACACTTTTTGATTCCCACGAGTCGAATGGTGCACAATGAAGACCAACCCGCGAGCTACCCTCTCCAATCTTCATTAAAGAGTCGAGCGACTCTTACTAAACGAAACTGAATTCGTCCGGAAAGAGAAAGGGCCAGAAAGTCGTTGGAGGTACAGTCCAGAAGCACTTCATTCAATCGAAGAAAGGAAAGAAAGCATTACGAACAGATAGCCAAAGCAGACAGGGTGACAACCAGAAGGAATCCAGCAAGTGTCAAAGAAATAAGAACTCTTACTATCCATCGAAAAGGGGGAGGCGACTAGGTGCAACCCGCAACAGCCAGATAACGTAGCAGGAACCAATCCACATGAGGGATAAGCGGGCTGGCTTGGTTTGCTTGCAGAGGAGATTGCCGGAAAGGATGTGAACTCAAATTCAAACCCTAGGTAAGGGCGAAAAAAAGCTAGGCCAACTGCTACAGAAACTAGATCTCTAGAGGCTTATCTTTTTTCGGCAAGTGAATCAATTATGAACCCTGGAGGGGACTTTTTATATGAATCTTACTTCGGGGACAAGCACTGCTTGAATACGAGCTGGCTTTTGAGAGACTACTTAAGGGGGACTTCAAAGATTGAAAACTAACTTACTGCCCTAGAAACCTAGAACCTTCGAGCCTAGCCTGCGGCACACCGATCCATAGCCCTTGGAGCATAACTCCCTGCGAAGAAGCTTACAGGTCGAAGAACTGCAAATTCTCTAGCATGACTTCCGCGGACGTAATCTACTGGGTTCTAGTTCTAGTATTTCCTAGATTTTTCTAGTCTCATTGTAGCATTCATGGTATATGGGATGTAGCATTCCTTGCCATGGGGAAAGGCCATTTGAATTACACATATGAAAGCCCTAGAAAACACCTATCCCTTGACCTAGAACCCTATCCCTATAAACTGCTTGTAGAAAGGACTGCTGGAAAAGAGACTGCTAGAAAGGCGGAAAAGTCAAGGCTTGCTAACTCACTTTCATCCCTACTTGCCCTAGATCCTTTTGCCCACTCGCTCGCTTAGGAATGCATGAAATGGAAATAAGACTTTCATTTGGCACACTCAAATTTCGGGACTTCTCTTTATACTTTGACTATTACTACTAGAATGTAACCATGGGATCTCCTGAAACTGAGAATTCCCCGCTTTAGAACCCAACCCGATCATAAGTAAGTGCAGGAGAAAGATCTACTAGCCGGTCGTCTGGAGGGCAATTCCTAGACAGCATAAAGAGAAGGGAAAAATAAGGGGTACCTTAGCCCGGTAGAAAGAATATCCTTGAATAGCCCTTAACCCGTTAAGACACCTTAGGATTTTTAGACAAGGTCTTACTGGTATGCCCCTTATACACGTCCTCTTATCCACGTAAATATATCCATTATTCTTCGTCCTAAAACCCACTTTGGGACCTATAACCTACTCGCCTAAGGAACGGAGTTTGTCGCAAAGACGAGGAACTTTCTTACTGGCCCTAACTAAAGGACTTAAAGACTTTCAAACTAAGGCCCTATTGATCTGATCTTTCCACTGCCAGCTTGCCTCAAATCACTTGATAGAACTGAATCAAGGGTTTAAACTGGCACTATAGATCCCTCTTCACTTTGCTCGAGTGACTTCGTACCTCCTAACTGAAAAGGTTATCCCTAAAGAAGAAGTCTAATGGGAAGAGGGCTAAGCTCAGCTCGCGTACTTCGGTGACCTCGGGCAAGGTCTGGTCGAGGGGATCAAACACATGCATGGTCAACAAGCGTGGTCATAAGCAAAGCTTAGTCCATGCTTTCGTAGCCGTCGGTATATGGAATAAGCGTCTAAATCAGGTGTAGGACAGGTGGCTCGGTGCTCATGGTGATCGCTCGGCTCACTCATAGGTTATTCGGAGTCCGGATTTTTCGGATTTCGAGCTAGCTCCCAATCATTCCTTCCCCACCTTCTGCCCTGGTTTTGCTATTCGATCGAGCGGTTCCAGAGATCTTCCCTGGATCGAGTCAGATTTGGGGCGGCTGAACCCACTTGAGCTGAAGCCTTGGTAGATGTCGATGGAAAGGTGAGAAGAGCTGATCGAACCTACCAAGCAACGGTTAGTTGTGCGGTGTACATACAGGCTAGTTTCCAGGCAAGCCATCCATATTGGCATAACTTGATTATATATATATGATATGACTGACTGTCAGATCGTGAGACGATCATCCAAGATCTTGTTTGTGTGCATGCAAGCAAGCCTGAGCATCTTCTTCACCATCAACCAGCGCTCTCCATCTATGATAAAGATTCGTACCTTTCTTTTTCTTCCGAAGAGAGGGCGGTCGTAGATCAGATTGCCTTTCTTTCGGGATTGGTTGCATTGGTTGTTCGAGATCTACTTCACTGGCGGATAAATGCCTTGACTAGCTTCCTGCCTCAGCTAGCACAGGGCAGACCAAGAGAGATGGCAACTCGACCCGTGAATACCCATCTGGCATTACTTGATCACAGACATTGGACTAATAGAAAGGGAGTTGACCTTTGGTACCTCACATCACATCCTGATTGTCCTTCTGAGCGATCACTGGCACCACCTACCCTATGTTTATTCCCGGGTCAGCTATCACCATATCTCATTGCTGGAACCACAATCCAATCCTGGAGAAGTCGCTCGATGAGAGGTGCTCTTTGCTTCTTCCTTTTCTCTTGGGTTGGTAAAAGCGGAATTCCGCTGGTTCAGGAATTGATGCTTCCTTCCGTGCCTTCCTTGGCAGTAGACAAGACTTCATCTGCTTTAGTGGCAGCTGCGTCTGTTTCGGCTTCTGATTTGGATTCAAATGTGGGCGGGATATTTATACGTCGTCTGAGTTCGCTTGTGAAACAGCTTCTACTGAAGCTTATGCGTCTGTTGATGCAGTTCGTTTTATATAGGACCTCTTGCTTTAGCTGCGACTTCGGAGTCTTTTGGTTCGGAAGAAACCTCCGCTCCGGATAAACGGGAACTGCCGGCTAATCATATGCCGGTGAATCAGATGTTGGATATTCGGCTGTTGGCGAATCATATGTTGTTGAATTGCCCGCGTAACCATGAATAAAGCGAATGGGTAACCGTCTTTTTTCGACATAATTAAGTCTGCATCTAGACTGAGTTCTTAGCCATTTATTTTGTTCAAGACCTCATTGAGGAGGGTAAGATCCTACTTGATGGGAATTCTACCCAACTCTCAACATCTACCGCTGCTCCATCGAACCCAAATCTGAACATGGTCAGCAAGTGTGTTTTCAAAGAATCTATCAAAGAATAAATTCTATCAATCTTTCTGGCTTTCTTGCCAGCTGCTTGACTAAAGAAGTAGCACCTATCATAATTTTCGGTAAATTTCCGGCCATTTACGATTATCCCCTAATTTCAAGAGTCAAGGAAGAATCCACTGATTGAATACCACACAGATGGAATAACCAAGGATCTAGGAAGAACGTTTCGTAGATCTCACCACCAAGCTGCGCGTACTAGAACTTTTCTTGTTCTTGTATTGGAGAAAGGGTTCTCAATCTCTTGCGGATTTGTCAACGGCTGTGCTGCTGGCAATGATTATAATAGCTCTGACCTTAGCTAAAGATGCTGAAGAAGGGGATCTTAATGTCACTATGGATGCGGCAGGCATAGGATTGATAGGGAGTTCTTTCTTTGAAAGCTGACTAAAAGAATGAAGAAAGTGCTTTTTCGCTAACAAATTTTATTCTAAACATCAAACTTTCTATCTCCTATATAGCCGAAATGATGCTTTTTCTTTATCGCTCTAGTGAGTTTTCATATCTAAGCGA
Organism: Francoa sonchifolia; assembly: GCA_036897585.1. Lineage (NCBI taxonomy): Eukaryota > Viridiplantae > Streptophyta > Magnoliopsida > Geraniales > Francoaceae > Francoa > Francoa sonchifolia. The sequence continues at coordinate 2,207 of JAYMTB010000009.1, read as the reverse complement.
ACTACTTTAATGCTCTCTTTGGTAAGCGGCAGGGAAGCGATATTGGACAGGATCAGGATGCGACCCTTACTCCACCAATTGTTACTGTAAACACACAACTTCCACCCTGTTGGCTGTAGTTTTAGCTTGTATATGTGATAAATTAACAAGAAAAAACCAGATTTCACAAAAAATGAAAATCTTCCATTTTTCTGCACAAAACAGGGAAAGAGAATGAACTAGAACAGAGCAGATTTTTCTTCTTCTTCATTCCAGCACTACAAGCAAGTTTTTATACATTTGAGTACATCCAATAGGAAGCTTACACACACATGGACCAGCCACACAACTAAACACAACATTACAAAGTTAACTAACAACACAACATATTAAGTTAACAAAAGACATAGAACTTAATTAAACATAAGAATTCGTAGATCTCCACCAAACAAAGACAAAGAAAGCCATGCATTAAAACACACTACTTTGCGTCGACGGACTACTTATTTGAATCTTATAGAAAGAGTCGACGGACTCTTCTAGTCTAGTCTCCCCCGTGGCCGAAGATGGCAGCCTGCACAATGAGCGCTTGCTGTTCCTCGAGAAGCGCCCTCCTCCTGTCTTCCAGACCGCGAATGCGGTCCCGGATCCGTTGCATTGCTCTTCCTATGGCCTCAGGATCGAGAGCAGGCGGATGCTCCCAGAACAGACCAAGCATTTGCTCTCGTTGGAGCTTCTCGGTTTCCACCTGACGTATTTCTTGTTCAATTCTCTCAAGTCTTGTAGCGATATCCATGGCTACTCAAAGCTCTTTCTTGCCGACTTCTAAGTTCGGCCCGTCTCCCTTTGCCAAATAGAGACTGAAAGAAGCTTCTATTTATAGGCGTTGGGGGCCCTTAACTCTTTCTTATTATTAGTAACCCTATTATTATATTCGTATTAGTAAGATAGGTTGTCTTGGTTCCGGAACATGGATCATTTCAAACCTGGCTTTTCATGAATATTGAACCCCATCCACTATCTTTGAGTGCGCTGAATCATTTTCCCCGTACGGATTTGAGTACGAAAGGCCCACCCCAAAGAGCGAATAGTCCTTTGTTTTTCGCGGGTATCGCTACGCGGCTTAACCCCGATCACCCCCTCAGGAAGAGGAAGCAATAATAGAGCGAATCTGTCAGAGAGTACTCCACCACGAGCTGCCAAAGCACGTTCAGCCAATCGTCACTCGCCAGCTCCGTCCTTGCTTAGGCGATCGAAGTGAGGCCGAAGCCCTATCTCTTGATTGATCTGATCAGACGCTTGCTTTTTCCCGCGTGCTTGTTCTCTTTCTATTATTTCTACCACTATAGATTTGGAGCCAATCAGGTATCACCGCGTGTCTTTTTGTGGACGGACATTTCAATCGAACCATTTTAAGAAACCCCGTATTTTTGATTCAAATGCCATTTTAGCCCTAAATGAGGATGTGAATTGTGCAAAAGTTACAAAACCCCGTATTTTTGATTCAAACTCATCAGGAGTTGGAGCTTTTGAGTTCCATCTAGTGAAGTAGATTCCAAGGTTGACTTCTCTGTCACTTCTTTTTGACCCTCCGGCCTTTGAGATTTTATTATCCCTAAAGTGTCCAAAAATGGGGTATCATAGGGAGAGATCCTCTTTGGTTCCATCTGTCCACATTCTTCAGGTATAGTTTTGTTTGATCACAGATCGGCAGGTGATCCGTCCTTTCTCCCCCTTTCGTCATAAGGCGTGGTCTGACTCTGAGAAAAACCATTCCTGTGCTTAGCAAAGAGGTAGTAGCATTTTGGGTGGCAAGAATTTCATTTTCCGGATAAGCCGGCACAGCTCTTGCTTGCTGTCTGTATGTGGTAGGGTCTGGTCAACTGCCCGGCCACCTCTTTAGCTCATCTCTTGTCAACGCTAGCACTTTTTAATAAATGAAGTCATTCCCGACTCGCGAAGTGAAGCTCAATCTCTATTCATTAGTTCAGCGCTAAGATGTAAAACTGGATCGTATACGGGTCAAGAGATCTTCAATCTGGAATTATCTTTTTTATATTGCAATCCTTCTTAGTGATAAATTTCTCTACAGACTATGTAAGGGAATAAACTATGGGGACTCAATAAAAGACATTATTTGATACTTTGGAAATGAAACTTCCATTCAACTATAGTATAGTCGAGAGGAAATAAGTCTCAGCAGGCAAAAGGAAAAGAGAAGGAGAAAG
>JAYMTB010000008.1:32500-34662 GCA_036897585.1 Francoa sonchifolia | reverse complement strand
TAAAAGAATCTATTTGGCATAAGCATGACAAACATGTAAGACAAGTTTAAATGATATTTCTTTGCAACAATATATAAGGATAATTACGCACTCTATCCCAGATTGAGACTCCTTTCCCTCTTTAAAGTTACATTATTATCCTTCCACCCATTGGAAGCAGTTAATTTTTGGTGTTCAAATATCCTTTTTCCTTTATTATTGAAAAATGTCAACCTGGTAAAATTATATCATTTGCAACTTGACTTTTTGAAAAAATGAAATAAAATTTGGGTTCCTAAATAGAGATATCCTGAAAAGGAATAATGGACTCTTAATTTGGGAAATTTCAAAAGAAACACTGGAATCTTTAATCTGGACGAAAGAATAGTGATATGCTCAAATAAACATTTGTGATAATTAATCAAAAAAATTATGAAATAATACCTCATCATTCAAAGCAGCAAAAATAGCACTCAGACTATCAGCCTGTGCTAAGAAATCATCAAAGCCTCTATTTCCATGCAGAGATGAAAATATAGAATGGCGAACAGTAACATCAGCATCAGCAACAGCTGCAATGAGAAGCTTTTCCACAATCTGCAGAAAGCCCAATAACAATTCACATGCAAGCATAATGTATCTACCCACATCAATTTAAATAACAGAAATGTAAGATAAAATCAGAAAAGAACGGATTCCAACGTGTATAATATAAAAGTATGAAGCACAAAGACACACGCGTGTGTGTGTTTTCCTATAGGACTAGTTCACTCAACTGTGTCCAGCCACAGATCCAAGTTTTAAAAAAAATAAAATTAAAACAATAAAAACAATAAAAACCACCCTAAAATAAGTTTCCACGCTACATGTTCACATAATATAGTGCTAAACAACATATAAATACAAGAACCTTTTTTATTTGAATTTATAGAATAAGTTTCTTTCTAGCAATCAATTATTATATTTGCACACCTAATAATAGCAAATGAAGGAAGTTTAAGAAAACCTGTGGTTATTAATTATACATGTGATGAAGAAATTGCACGCAACAAAACACAAGGACAACAGAAGACATAGGAAACAAAACCTCCTCAACAAGACGCCGTCGCTTTCCCCCAGTCCGATTTGACCTACCAGAACCAAATTGAGTGCATGGTGTAGCAGAAAAAGAATTTGCAACCAATTTACAACAACACAAGGCAGCATCTTTTCTTGTGGTTCCATCTTCATCGTCTAGGTATACAACAACTGACTCTCTAGCAAACTCGAGAAGATCGTGGCCCTACAACAAAGTTTAGCTTCAAAAGATATTACAGCAGCAATTACACTTTATACAGGTTCGTATATGTATGCACAAACCTTGAAATTGAACCGAGCAAGAGTTTGCAAAGCAAGTTGAACAAAGGCTGAACCATTAAGGTCTGAAGCTTGCAGAGGGGTAGTAATCACAGTACCACGAACCATGGGAACAGCTGGCCTTGCCAGAGGATAATGTGATTTTGAAAGAACTACTGAAATGCAGTCAAGAAGCCGATCTTGAATGGTAGGCAGCAAAGAAGGAATGCTGAAATGACCAATGACAATTAAATTCCCTTAGTATAATTAAATAAAAAATAAAAAATGAAAGAATAAAGTTCAAAGTAAAAGCAAGCTAATGAATGTCCTAGTGTACCTTTCAGTTATCTGCTCAAGAGCTTCTACAAGTGTCGTGGAAAGACCAGCAGAGAACATAACATCCAAAAGGCCACGCACACAAGATTCCATTTCTTTCCCCATGGCTTTGGCAATGCTACCAACACAGGCCAAAGCTTCAAGTGAAGGTTTACCTTTACGTGGAGCAATCTGAAGATGAAAAAGAAAAACACACACCCGTATCAGATCATGTTCTGTATTAAATGAATACAGCATATGGCAGTAAAATTTCTAGATCATTAAGAAATGAAATACAAAGAAACATACAGCATCACGTAAGTGAGACGTAATTGTCGGCAAATAGTGGGCAAGTTCCCCGTCCAAAGCACCAGCCATCTCTCCCAGGGCAACAAACCCACTAGCACGCTCAGCCGGTATTCGTAGAACTGCGAGAATATGATCCATGCATATCTGCAAGATATGTTAGTTCCACAATGACACAAGTGAGGTAAAAACAGAATAAAAGCAGGACAAGGAGAAGTTATTTTGAC
>JAYMTB010000008.1:5000-27500 GCA_036897585.1 Francoa sonchifolia | reverse complement strand
CGGCCGGTATCAGTTGAAGTCAACAAAGAAAGAAAGCCTTCCCCCAATCCATAATTGTCAGGTGAAAAGAAGATAGATGACTGAGAGTCACGGGATTTTGAAAGGCTCCTCACCAACAAACCCAGCAGCAATTTCTTTCTCCGGGAGACAAGTCTCTCATCGGAAAGCGCCCTTTAACCCTTTTTGAACGAGCAGGGGAAGAGCTAGACTTGGAGTTGTCCCACGAGCTTTCTCTTCAACTTCTATTAGAAAACAATAACTAGTGCTGGCGAGTCCCAAACGAAAGAAAGAAGGGCCGCTTCAAGTTACGCCACTAGACCTGATTAAAAAGGAGGGCGTACTCATTCATGTCTTCTTTCTAACATTATGATGAACCTGAACCCCATCAACCAAAAACGCAAGCAAAGTGTGGTACCGCCTGACAGAAAGCTTAGCGCCAAGACAATCGACCAGAGCCGATGGCCACAAAGCAAGTGTCGGGATTCCTGTCTACGTCTATTACTATTACTATTGGGATTGGGTTGGGAAAGCTGCTTGATACTCATTCCCCGTTCCTTCTAGTGCTGCCCTTTGCCGAGCCCATTACCTTACGGAAGACGAAGGGCGGGACATGAATGTATCAATAGAAGGGTCCGACTAATAAATCAATTGGGTCCGTGATCCTCTTTTTGATATCGCCTTTCTTAGTCAGAAAACCTTTCCTCAGTCTGTGACGTTGTGGTTGGGGAAGCTAAGGCTTCTACCCCACTTAGCTCATCACCTCTTTCGCCCGTAGCTTGCTTTGTTGGGTTGGTTGGTTTCCGTAATCTCGGTTAAGGGGAAGACGGGGACAACTATTTTCATTAGGTCAGTTCCTTTCTTTCCTGAGGCATGAACACCTTGTGGGCTCAGAGTAGTATGCCCCGTATGTCTTTAACAAAGTCGTTCTAGTATGGAAGTCAAGGTTTTGTCTGAAGTAAGGACATTTCTTTGATTAGACTGATGTGATATCGAATCAAGTATAGTAGGAAAGTCAATGGATCCGGCTCTTCCACATCCCTATAGTTCAATCTTGACTGTTTAATGCCCCTTCGATTAGGCATAGTTTGAACTCGGATCCCTATGGGGTTGCCTTATATGGTCCGGCTTTGCTTCTGCCTGGGCTGGTGACCTTTCAATTCTATCGATCTCGGGGTAGACCGAATGGCTGATCTTTCTTCGTATATACAAGATAGCTGGTTCCTCTCCAACTCATTTGGCTCTTGGTTAAGCAGTAGAACCCATTGTCGATGAGGAAAAACCGGGTGCCAACTCTATCTCTGCCAATAGAAGAGAATGCATTTCCGACAAAGCAGTTGTTAACAAACAAGACAGCTCGTGAAGCTTCTCTTTTTTCCTCAATCGCATTCAATCTTTAGTCTGGAAGTCCAATTGTTGTCTTAGGTAATGAAATGTATCTTAAGAAGGTAACCCCTACCCTAAATGGTGTGGGTGTGGTAGGCTAATCTTCCTTCTTACGATGTTTTTGTTGCCCTCGGTGAACTGAAAAGAAAGATCGGGATTGGGAGCAGCTGTCTTTAAAAACACAACAAAGCAAGCCATGTCGTAATGGGTGTCCGAGTCGGTACAGTCAGACTAAAAGCCACTCGATATTCTCCAATAACTGGGCTTTTCCAACGAAAGGAAAGAATACCCGTAGCTTCTGTATTAGATTAGCCCTCACCTTATGAACCAGAACCCCTCTTCCATTCAACAGAAGCAGAATGGCAAGATCAGGCTGCACAGCACTTCAGATAGTGGCAGCAAATCTCACCTTTTTAAGGCAGCCTACTAGCAGAAAATGAGAATCGGCTGAGGAAGGCTAAGGCGAGAGAGAGCGCGACCTTAAGCAATTGATTTAGTTGATGGAGTAGCCTGACCTGAACAATAGAACTATCAGTAAAAGGGGAAGACTCCGCATCCCACACAGTTGAAAAAAGGGAAGGAAACACGAATAGAATGACGAGGAACTTCACATACATCAATAGTGAGAGGGGACAAGATAAGAGAACACAGGAGATCATACAGAAAGCTATATCATATGAAGAGTCCCGCTTTTATGGTCATACGATTTTGCCCTACAGTGGTCTCACCTGGTGAACCTGTATTCAATGAAGCAAGCATCCCGCCCCTCAATCAGGCGAAGCGGAGATTCTTACTGAAGATAGGTAGTTCCAGGGCTCAGACCTTGCGATTGACCTAAGCTAAGAGAAGGAGTCTTCTGCCGCCCATCTTCCCGCGCACGAGTGGCTTTTGGCTATTTTTAGCTTTCCGCTGTCTTGTTCGGATTCGTACCTTGTCACCCGAAAATGCTTTGATAAAGAAGTCCTGTGACCCTATCTTATCTTTCAATCTCATGAAATGCCGTTGTTGCATCGTCGGAGTAGAAGCAGACCATCCTTCGCTATGGGTCAGTTATTGGCCTTCATAAAATGAGAAAAATAGATATCCCGGATAGGATAACTCATTCCTTAAATTCCTTTTCTCAATGCCCTACTTGGGGGCCTTTATCGCGTCTTTAGTGACTTTTTTATGTGAGAGTATCTAAAAAAAATATGCTTTTCTTTCTCGGACCGACTCTCGAAAAGAAAACCTTTTGATATGAACAAAAATGGCATCCTTGGGGCTACGCAATTGATGTTCAAACTCCCCCCAAGCTCCCCTCAGCGGATCGACTGAGCGCGCAAAATCACGCATTATAGCAGCCTATCTAATCTACTAGTGCTTTGCTTGAAAGAATTGTTACACATGCTCTGGGGAAAGCTATAGCCTTTAGTCCCATTGTCGGAGTCTTTTCTAGGGCGTAAGGCTCCAGAGGCGAGTACTATTTGAGTTGAGGTCAGCCAGTTTCCTTCCAGCGAGTGTAGACGTAGTTGATAGGGCAGGGCCTTCGTACCTTTTCTTGACAGTCTCTTTCCTTTCAAGTCAAGAATCCAGCTTATGATCTTCAAAAGACCAAGAGTTGTTCTTTCCCAAAGACCTGAAGATTTCAAGCTTTAAGGGCTGTCTTGACAGCTTTTAGCTTCTGAGTGATACATAGGATTCCAACGAAATTACGCTTATATCTTCCAAGCTTCTTCAACGGTCTTCAAGAAAGAATTCTGGCGGTCAACATGTTTTAGAAGCTTGCATGTTACTCTCCTCAACTATGTCGAGCCTTGCCTCATTTCCTGCTCTTGTAAACACGAATGAGACTGTTAGGATAAGCTTCACACTAAAAAAGTAAGTTCTCTCCGACAGCCAACGTTTTAGCAGAGAGATTGCAGACAAACTTTCAAATCTTTTGGTCCCCCGTCACATCCTGTTCCCATGAACTCTTCAGAACATCTTGAAAGTCATAAACAAAGGTTTGGGCCTGTATTGACATCAGCATAAAGATTCACTACCATAGGGCATTAAATCAGATAGAGCAGGATCCCCAAACGAAACTTGTGTGTCCAGAAATCGCTCCAAGCTTCATTTGCAAGAACTCTCTAAAGCTGACTCTTTCTTGTATTAGACCATGTTCAAACATAGCCCTTAGCGGAGCAGGTGTACCCTCCATATCAATCTTTTCTAAAGAAGTCTGAAACTCCTGAATTGTCCTAAAGGCCCCACCAGATCATGGATAAACCTAACCAAGATGAGCAGATATCCTACTCGTTTCCGGTTTCGTCCTAAACCCAATGCATCTTCTTCTTTTCTCTTCATTTTCTACGAAAACACTGATCGAACCAAATCCAAGAGACCCGGGAGATTCGGAGGTGAATGCTCTGAAAAGAAGAGATGACTAGGGTCCAGTACCATGCCCAGGGAGCTATGGGATACTCCATAATAGGCAGCCCAGAAGCTCGTAGCACGATCCCTATTTCTTTGAAAGCTCAGCCAATCCGATAGTTTCTTCATAGAATAAAAGAATCTTTCTATGGGAATAAAGAGAAAGGGAGGGTACTGATCACTAGCCGAATCTGCTACTGTAGGAAAGAAGATCTATGTGACCAAATTTTCCTGTGATTTGTTGATTCACATCGATAAAACCAGTTGTGTGCCACATATATGGCACGAATCCCGAGTTTCTTCTTACCGATAGGCATCAATCCAAGTCGCTGAGGGACTTAACTAGGAGTTCCCCTCTGGACCTGAGAGAAGAGAAGGTTCGTGATCCTACACAGATTCTCAATCAATATTCATTGAATGATGGTCCATTCCCTGGAAAATTAGGGTAAGCCAAAGGTTCCGTTCACGGATCAAGTAATTTAATATATGATCTTTCGGATTCCGCTAAACCGCATACGATATCAATGAAGGCTAGGAAAAGGAAGAGGGCGGGTTTGTAGCGGAGGTAGACTCTGGGAGTGGAGGAGATATAGTCGATGGGATGGGCGGTCCTCCATTAGTCTTCTGTGTTTGCAAGGGTAGAGTCAAGTTGATTGATTTGCGATCGGGTCGGTCTTCCGGAGGTGTAAAAGAGAAGAGGGATCTTTCAGAGTGGAAGGAGATTTGGAGGAAATGGGAGCTTGATTACACAATCCACCAACGTCTGATCAGGGGTTTTCTTACTTGTGAAAGGTTTGTTGTCTAATCTTGTGATCTCCATAGTGGAGCTTGCCAGCCTTCACCGGTGGACGTAGGTCTACTGACTGACTCAGACCAGTATGGTTGGTCTTCTTGTGTTTTCTTTGCCTCACTAAACTAGGAAATAAGCGCTCTAACAAAGCAAAAGAAGGATGCCCTAAGCGTCGAGGAACATGTACCTTGGTCTATGTAAAGATGGCTTCCAGGATACCAATTAGCATCTTTATTAGCAATCAGTTTTTTCTTTAAGTCATTTTGATCGCCCATTGCATTTGAAAACATCCTCATGTGGGATTCCTTATCTGGTCTCCTTTTCGTTTGATCTAGAGCATTTCTCGGGGTAGTTTTGGATCTCAAAGAGAGAAATGGTATATCTCTGGAGACAGCCTTTGGGGTATTACTTGATTGACCGACTATGCTTAATAAGCAGGCTCGTTAGGAAGAGTAGGCACCTTGGTTACCGTCAATTCTTGGAATCACATTATTTCAAGAGTCAGAAAATGCCCGTGGAAAGAGAGTCACATTCCCTTATGTTTTCGGTTCAAGGCAATCTTACCTATTAATATAGTCCTTGCGAAGCTCGATAGCCTAAGAATGCGAGGTTGAGCGTTAGCGAAGAAGCGAGCGACAGCGAAGAAGGCTGGATCAGGATCTTGAGAATGTGGGATCGATAAATCTTGCAAACCAGGATCAGAAAAGAAAAGCTTGTTCAACAGATCTTTCCAATTCTGGTTTTCATGGATCCAAGTACTTTCGGAGCCTCTTTTTCACTCACTCCCGGTTAATTAAGCTGTGCGAGAAAGATGAATAGTCAATCTATGCCACTAGCTCCAGTCTCACAGCTTATTCCGCCTACACCTTCTTTGCCGAAAGCCCTTCTTCTCATTCATGTAGAGTCAAGACTAGTGACTGCTCTTGCTAATGCTTAGGACTAGGAATTGGCAGTTGCTTTAGCAGCTTCAGCTTAAGTGAACCCCTCCGACATTAAGTCGGAACTCGTCTGCTCGCTAAGCCAAAGCCAGACATGCACATTCCATTCCGGTAATAGTCAGATGGCGAAAATCGTCTGCTGAAGAAAGAAAGAAGTCTTTCTTATACTTATATAAATGAACAGATGAAATAGATACTTTCTTTTATACTTGACCAGTTACCGCTCCTAAGAAGGGGATTTCGAGCCGCCTATTCGAGAGAGAGGTTGAGAGACGTGATGTGCATGAGACCGAGCCACGCTCGCCAAGTCTCTAATAAGAGATATTGAAAATGAACTCGGAACCCACGTCACTGCCAACGCGAGGTCGGGAATCAGCCGACTAATGGGCCGCCACGGAAAAGAAAGAGGTCGGGTATTCAAAAAACTGACGCTTCATAATATGATATGAAAGTCATTCCTGCTTCGGCTCGGCCCCTTTCTTGTGCTCGCTCTCTCCTGTCATGCATCATAGCTGGGTGGAACACAAAAACATACATCGATTTATTTTGACCAAGATTTAGATATTGGGATAATAATGAATATGGGATTTTTCTCTAAACAGAGAACTATACCTAAGAACAAAGAGTTTTCGCCGCTGAGAGATCACTTTTCTCAATCTCCCTCCTCGTGGATGAAAGAAAGCAATGCCAAGTGTCAAGGGTACCCAGACCGGTGAGCGTGAAAGCCATGCTATCAAGAAAGAGAACCAGCCCCTCTTCAGTATAGGCAGGTCTTTTTTTAGAACAGATTCATTCCAGAAAAGAAAACCGAATTTCAAATCAGAATCGCGCTTGGAGCCTATCGCTAAAACGAACAACACACCAGCGACCAGACTTGCTACGCTAGTAGGGCTTGTGGGCAAAGCAAGAGATCTTATTTTATCCTTAAGGATAGGGAAGTCTACCTCTCCCTCGGGGGGAGATATCGGAATAAAGTACCCTTCCGCTGGATTCCTTGATTGATCTTGTCTTATGAATAGATAGGAAGATAATCAATCTGATCAATCTAGGCAATCTTGTCCGAAAGAATCACAAAGTCCCGTAACCCGCCTAAGCGTGTGAGTCATAGACTTTGTACACCTTCGCTCGTCACTTCACTTACTGAACTTACCGAAACTCGCTACCGTAAGATCACAGAAAGACGTATTCATCTTAAAATCTAGGCCTACCTTCTATCTATAGGCTTCAAGGGACGGTATGAGTTCTCTGCGATTAGACTCTGAACTCTTCTGGCCTGAACAAGATCACATCCAAAACATCCATCAAGGACAGGGGGGAAAAGCCATTGCCAAGGGTGGTGATGGAAAGCCAAACGATGGTAGGCAGGCCGGACTACGAGGAGAAGAAGAAAGCATATGTGCCCAGAGGTGGGTGCTAAATAAATATGCAAGGGGCCACATGCCACGAGGGAATGCCCCAAGCTTGGGTCCTTGAATGCCATGGAAGAGAGGCAGGAAGAAAAAGCTAGTCAAGATCAAGTTAGCTTGAAGGTGGCGAGAGGGATTACTTTACCAAGGAATGCTTACCGAAGCGAAATGTTACCTACTTGAATAAGAAGACCGGTGGGATTGAGCTTTCCCCCATAGAACCCGGGGAATTTGGGATTGAAAGTCTCTAGGTACCAAAGGCCGATGAAACTATCTCAAATGGGTTGATACCTTCGCCCACCGCAACTCTTGTTTTGCTGCTTAAAGAGAGGTTTATTTACCTGCCGACGCTGGGGGAGGCTCGTCGAGACCTCCATGCCATCTTTGGCTCTTCTCTTTTCAGCTTTGACATGACATTAGAATACGCACATGGATTCTAAACCTTGGGCATTGCACGAATCCCCTCTTTCGGAATAGAATAGAGCGGGCCCACGGAGCGGTCAAAGCCGTATTTCTTCTTTCATTCTCGGGTAGGAAGGCGCTCAGGGAAGGGATGAGGTTAGGGCTTTGTTTAACAGACACATTCTAGGATAGATTGCCAGTAAGCAAGCAGGTATCTATTATTAGCAGGAAGCTTAAGGCGACAAGTGGAAGGCAAGAATAAGGGGCCTAGCCTTCGCCGCATCTGAGAAGGAGAGTTGCTTCCTTTGGGTACTTGACTCCCTTGGCTACTTTACTACGCTATTCTTCGCAGTTTCCTACCTTTACTATTGGGATATTTCCATTCGATAAAGAGATGTACGAATAAAGGAGCGAAGCTGACTCGACCGTCCGGTCGAGGTTGTTTAAGAATCGAGATAGGCACTGTGAAAGAAAGCAAAGAGTGAGATAGACGTCTAAGATAAAGTGCTAGCCAGCAAGCATTCCTTTAGCCAGGAATCCTCTTCGGGGAGCATATAAATAGTTCACGTAATGACATTTGAGGAATCCAGGGACAACTACTTTACTTCTATTGGCTCTAAGCCTAGTTCTTCCAAGAAAGAAAGGAAGGCTATGAAGGTCTTTCAATTCAAAGCAGTCGATTGAAGCGGTAAAGGTGGGAAGGTCTTATCTGAGAAAGATCCTGTTAAGACGATTTGTGCCGCTTTCGGGAAAGAAGACTGACTTCCTTACTTATTGTTAGGGACTTCATGACCCAGTGGAAAGCAAGGAAATGGCAATGGCGCCTACAGAGCGTACCATCGACGGTACGAAAGGAAGAAAGTCATAGAGTCATATTCATGTGCACAACCTCTTTTAAAGAACCTATAAATGTGCAGCTCCTTCTGGCCATCTAGAAACCTATATAAGAGCAGGTTTAGAATCCATGTGTTAAGCCTGAAGTCCCAGTCACGAAGATAGGGTAGGGAAAGAAAGTAGTCAATTCCTTCCTCTTTTAATGAGATATCTCTATTTCTGTAACAACTTGTATTCGATGCACCTACTATATGATCGTCGAATCACTGCCTTGTTCACTGAAATGCGAGAATCTCTTTTGAAGTTTAGAGCAAGACCCTTCCCTATTGGTTATAGTGTTCGTGCCTTCCCCCGTAACTCTTCCTTCAGTCCCTTTAGAGAAGACTCAAAGGTTCTATATCCAATTCCTCCTGCTAAATCAGGGAAGTCTAGACTTGCTGCAAGTTGAGCCATATCCTAGTTATTCTTTCGTTTACCAACCATCTTTGCTAATGAAGAGCAGGCTCGCTTTTCCCAGTCGTTATAGAAGGTTTTCCGTTCTTGCTGCAAGGATCCTTTTAGCAATGAGTGTTAGCACAGTAGGGAAGGAAAGGAAATAAGAAGACTCATCCCCGGAGAAGCTTTTATTTGAGTGCCAACGCTGCTTCCGCCCCTGCTTGCGGATGTACAGACAGCGCGCTTCCCTGCTTCGATAAGTTTAGTACTTGAGCCGGGGAGTCTTCCTGTTAAAGTTCTCTCTAGTTGAATGAAGTCCTGCTCTGACTTTGCTTTCCGGGCATGCAAGAGAGAGCTTTTCCGCATACTTTCCACTGTCATGTCAGGAGAGAGATTTTCTTAACCCATAACTTAAGTGGAGGATTCCCCTTCCGCTTGTATTGGAGTGCGCTTCTTCAATCTCTAACTCTGACTTTCAGCGCAGAAAGAGTTTGTTTAGTTCCGGAGTAAGGGTAAGGAGGAAGGATTCTTTCATAACTAATAGATATACTGTAGGGGAGTCAGAATTGGAAAGGAAGAAGTTTCAATCCTGCCTCCGCCTTTTATGGATGAGTCTATCTTTTTGCAAAGCCCATTCAAGCGGGTATTCACTCAAAAAGAAATTGAAGCGGAACTCCTCCTACTCTTTTATAAGACTCGATTCTCTCAAAAAAAAGAGTTTGGTTTGAGCTCTTGCCTACTAGCGGACGATTCCTAGCTTTCGTTAGTGCACTCGCTACCTCCAGCGGTATGCGATGAAACTGCTTCATAACTGCTCGATTCGATTGAGTTGTCTTGCCGCAGCCTGGCTTAAAGTATTATTTGCTTGCCACAATGAAAGAATTTTCTCCCTTTTCTTGATCTTGATGTAGAGAAGAAAGAGTTCCCAGCCCGGCCATCATCTATGTCTTAGTTCGAACCATTATTAAGAGAAACGAACTTGACTTTGGGAAAGATCAGTGACTAGCCGGGCCATCATCTTGGAAGATAGGGGGAGGGAAAGCCTTTGCCTTTCTTTTGTTCCATTCCAGGAGAAGAATGCCATGCCACTCAACCAGAGGCAGAGAAGCTACACCTAGGAATGGCAAGAAGCAGAGAAAAAGACAATGAAAAACAGAAGGAAGGTTGATTCGAAGGATCTCCCTTAGCCCTTCAAGAAAGCTGGCACACACGGAAAGAGACAAGGATTGAACATTAGTACTGGATTCTTGATCCCCCGATCTTGATATATGAATAGGACGGACGAAGTCAAAGACGCAGAGAGATCATAACAGGCACAAAAGGCCAATTAACAAAGCGAGAGTAGGGATCTCTTCTCTTCAGACGGGGAGGGCTCTTCCAGCACTCTTTCCAGCTATAAGAAAGCAACCAACAAAGCCAGACAGCAATCAAGAGAGTGGGGAAGTCTCATTCCATGAAAGGTAAGGAAGGACTGCAGCTTTCCCGAGTGGAAGAGGTTCAATTCAATAGTTCCGACTCTGACTTTGAAGCCCGGCCGGGTGAAGAAGCCTCTGCCCAAGTGGCAACGAATGCCGATAAGCAAGTAGACAAGTTGATTGATTGGATTGGAGGTTCAAAAGAAGAATGTCAGAAAGAGGGATAAGACCGAGGCCTCGGACTCTCTAGACTCCTCTGGTCTCTCTCGACCGAGTGAACATGCCCACTACCTTCTACCCCGTCGCCCCTTCTTTCATATAAAGGGGAAAAAGGCTACTAAGCGGATGGTCCGATCCGAAATGCTAAAATAGATCCTTGCTAAGCTTCTTTCCCAGGTAGTTTCCGGTCGGCGGCCTTGTCAACTGAATTACCCACTCCATCCTGTGCTACATCGAATCAAAAGATTAATCCAGTTGGGAATTTCCACAACAGGATCTTTATCTCACTAACAAAACCTGAGGCTGATACCTGAGAAGGCCCTATCTATGCTACTAAAGCTGGTAAGGGAAATGAATGAAATAAGCTTCTTCAATTCGCATGTGGTAAGCCAAACCATTTTCTCTTTTGCATCTAGAATGCTTTAAGCGGTATTTCAACAACGACAATCATGGTACCAAAGATGGTGCGCCTTCAGAGGTGGAGCCAATTAGTCGCTTCCCTTGTTGCCATGTACCTGGTATCCAGGGATGGGACCTTCCGCCCAATTATTTTCTTGCCTCGGACGGGAGTCGTCATCATTGATGGTCTTTCTTGAGGAATGGTTCCCCCAGGCGGTTCATCAATCCTCCTTCAAGCTAGGGGATGGCTGGTTGGGAAGGTCTCTTTGGGACGAAATGGGCCAATCAGAATAACGTCCTTTGAGAGTTCGAGATGTAGGAGCGAGTCTTCGACTTTCGGTTCAGAGGATCTAATTTCCTAATGCCGTTGGGTACGGGTTTGGGTACCAGTGACTCAAGTCTTTCGCGAATAGATTATTGAAGAACTTTTCCTAACTGAGACCCATCTTTGTTCTCACCTATCTATGAACGAGGAGAATCTACGAGGATACGCGGGCAACCCACGTATGAGAGATCTGGTCCTTTCGGCTCTAATTCTTTCTCAAATCAAGCGGACTGGGATGGGAATGGATCAGTGGGTAGGAGCCCTAAATAGAGTTACGATGAAATAGCCTGTTTTAGGGCACAAACCTTATTTATGGAAGGGAAGACCTTCGAAAATAAATAATACATTTGACTCAACCCCGTGTTTTTAGGCATCGACCTGCTTTTAGGTTAGGACGAGCCTTGAAAAAGCCTATTTTTGATTAGTTTCCCCGGTATAGGAGAATGAAAAACTTTATAATTGTGGCTTGTCTATTAGTGGAAATGGGCCGATGAGCTTTAGCCCCTGGGCGGGATCAAACAATTCTCTTTTCGAAGCCGTCCATTAACTAAAAAAGGGCTTTCGATCTTGTACCCACGGTAGACTGAACACCAACCCAATCTCGACAAAGAAAACTACAAGCAACTACATCTCCTTCGGACCCTGACGTGAACGGACGCTTTCTTGGAACTAATGAATAGACGCTTTCACTTAGTTATACTTTTCTAATTAACACTATATAAACAAATAGAACAAGCGTGCGGTATCAACCTACGGAAAAACTAATTGATTGACTATTGAGTGCAACCCCGTAACTCAATAGACTATGGGTAGTTCAGGTGCGCTTAAAGTCTTATATAACGCATGCCGATGTTGTCACCGACAAACGTTTGACTTTGACTATGAAAAGCTCAAAATAGGCACACGGTAGTTTAAGAAGGAGCTCGAAGTTGGAATTCAATAGTCTACAAGCCCGCCCCTGAGAGCGAAGTTGGAAGAATCTCTGTTGCCGTATCCGATGATGCTAGCGCAGTCAGAAGAATGGGTCAAGTGGGAATTGATTCGTTTAAGTTTCCGAAGTAAGTTCGCCTAGTTTTAGGTTTTAGCACCTTCGCTGTAGAAGCACCTCTTTCCGACGCTAAGCGTAAAAGGCACTCGAAGAAGTAGTGGGACCAACCATCACTACCATAGGGCTCTAGTGGTCAATCCTGCCACCTCAGACTCCTATTTTCCCTCACGAATAGAATAAATAACGACTTTCAAACACGAGTCGTTCTCATTTTTGACTACTCGACGGCGGACTTACTTCGTTCTTGAACCTGCGACTGATAGCTCAAGCTCTCCAATCAATAAGAGACGGCTCTCTCTGGCTATAATAAAAGAAGCAAGCAAACTTTCTTGTTGACGTTAGCGCAACGTCTTTCTTTTAAGTTAAGGCTTGTTGGACCTTCTTTTATGATCCTTTCTCGTAACGACTTCCTTGAAGTAGGGATCCTATTCGGTTTTTCTTCTTTCTATTAGTGGAATAGAAGGAAAATCTGAGTCCAAAGTATTGATTGCACTAGCTAGCTATCAAATCAGTGAAAGAGGTGTTCTGCTCTTCCTGTCCTAAATAACGTCAGTCTCATATAGCTAGAATTTGAATCCAATTCAACAAAGCAGATCAATCAAAGAAGTTGAAAAGCTAGTTCCGATCGATGATGTCACGAAATCCCTTTTCACTCTTGTTCTTATCCGATGCGCCAATAAAATAAGAAGGGTAACACTTTGACCATATTCACGAGAGTGCTAAGATCAAAAGTTCTCTAAGGCTAAGCTATGTCATGTCACCACACCGGAAGATGGGCCTATTGGACGCCACGAGGTGTGCTGGTCGTATCCTATCATCATTTTACCTAGTGGACATGCTCGTCCAAGAGAGATTTGCGCTTGTCCTTGCTAATTAGTCTGTTGTCGCTCGTCCTGTCTATCCTAGTTGCCGATCGCCGTCACCAAGAAGAGGGTTTGCACCGTAAAGTGGTACAGATCTACCTGTCCCCTAAGAAAGGTAAGTTTTTTGAGATCGTTCAACACAAGCAGGAGATCGAGCATTCGCATAGAAAAATGGTGAGTGCAAATAAAGGGGAGGCGCAGTTCTATTGCTGTAACCAAGGTAGAGGGTTGGTATTCTATAGTAATAGTCGTAAGAGGAGAAAAAGCAATCTAAGACAGTTTCGTTCCCTCTTCTGCGTCTATCTAAGTAGATTCCTACGTAATCTCTAGAAGCAAGCCTAGGTTCAGACAGCAAGCCGGGGTTGGGTTCCATATTTCTTTCTGGTACTGGGTATCCATCCATTTACTTATGGTCGTATGCAGATGAGATTCTACGACCTAGAGCTGCTTACAATCTATCCGCTTGTAAGGACAAGTTAGTCTGTTAAGCTTAAAGCTAATAAGGCTTCTTACTATCATCAATAGTGAGTCCTTTCTTTCAAAGATGCCGCACTAGGACTAGTTAATCCTGGTCTTTTAGTTGATCCACATGAGTCAGTTTTTTCTTCCAACGAAGACCTGTGACCATCAAATCAAGACGAGGGAGTACGTTACAAAGCAAAAGCAATGGGTGTATATATCGCTGTTTTTATACTAGTGTTAGCACTAGGAGAATAAGTTTCCAAGCATGGGGTATACCTCAATATAGGTTAGTTCAGTTTGACTCTTCGTTTCAATGAAGAACCTAATGGATCGAATGAATCCTTGGCTGCTAACAATTCCAATGTTGATAATTCTGGTATTCAGGCTATTATGCCTATTATCTCTCAGCCTGATCATGAGCTCATAAACAAGATGGAGTCTAATATATCCCTTGTTTGACTGAAATCCAAAGATGATGCCAAGTCAGCCATGTACTACTATCGGCCATACAATGATGGCATTTTTGATCTCATTCGTATTCCAGTTTTTTGGACAGAGGTAGATGTGGCCTCTCACTCCCTAAGCAGATGTGGCAGTTCAGCCAACAAAAGCAGCTCTAAAGCAAAACGGCTTTTTCAAAGCATCACGTGTGGCGTTGTTCCGATCAAAGGTCACAGGTGTAAACCACCCAACGGCTGCCACAGTCTCACTTCCCACAGACCTCGTCCTTGAGGATGCCAACCGCTCCTTGATCCCTGGATCAAAGACCTTGTGTGCAGAACACTTTTACCACAGTCCTGCTGCACCCAATGACGTTCTCTCCAACTGGGATCTCCTACCCCTCCCCATTAGGAGGGAGTTTCGGTAGAGTGTCTGGATGTAGTATCCCTCTAGTTAGGCCTGCTAGAAGGGAATTCTTTTGTCTTTTGTAAAGGCCCATCAATAAGAGCTGTACTTTAGTATAAATGAAATGAAGTCTGCTTTCTTAGTGCCAATTCAAAATCTAAATTTTTCTTCTTATTCTTATTTCTTTCAGGCCACCTCGTATTACCCCCTTTGATCCTATGGATGTCACTGAACTTGAATGCGTTGAGTATGATTTTGATTTCGAGCTCGATTACGATGCAATGGGACTCGAAATTTAGGAACTCACTGAAAAAAATGACAGAAATAAGAGAGATGCTTGAACAGTACGAAAACAAGCCAAGGCCCAATCTCGAAGTCATAAATGTGGGAACGGAAGAGGACCCACGAGAACTGAAGATTGGAAGGAACCTGACTCCTCAGCAAAAGTACGAACTCACTCAGTTTCTTGCAAGTTATCAGGATGTGTTCGCTTGGTCCTACCAAGACATGAAAGGATTGGCTACCGACATTGTGGTACACAAGCTCCCTATCAACCCCCACCCTTAGGACTGAAATGCGGCCGGTCAAGCAAAAGCTAAGGAAACTACGACCAGAATGGAGTCTCAAGGTGAAGGAAGAAATCATCAAACAGTTTGAAGCTGGCATTATCATAATCTCCACATACTCCGACTGGCTTTCCAACAATGTCAATGTTGACAAAAACCCGTATTTTTCGCTTACTTGGGATTTCCACTCGTGGACGGACATTTCAATCGAACCATTTTAAGAAACCCCGTATTTTTGATTCAAAGGTCGTCTTTAAATAGTTTCAAGGCAGCTCGACGACGACAGGGCTCCATTTGTAGAAAAGGGGTAGCTGTCTGTATGGAATGGACTGCTTGATTGGGGACAACTACGTGCTCTCCTGCTTGCGTTGTGGTCCTTCTCCCCTTTCTTCGATTATTGGCGCATCAATTCCTTGCCTTTGCTCTCATTGCTGCTTGAAGTCCAGTCTGTTAAGTAGTCATTGTCGGGACGGAAAGCTAGTCTTCAACCACTTATTTAAGCGCTATGCACCTAAGCTCAGTCTTTCTGGCAGCTATCTTGCTAAACCTAGATTCTTGCTAAAGAGTTCCTTTTTCTTCTCTTCTCTCTTTCATTATCGAGACCAGTACATACAAAGATCTAGGTAGCGCATTTCCTTCCTATATTCTAAAAAGAATAAGAGCCTTTCTAAACTCTTGAATTGTAAGGAGAGGCCTCATTTAGGAGCGCTCTTTTCATCCAACTAGAAATTTCGTAAATAAAGACACTTTTACGCCCAAAGAATCCCATGTCTTTCTTGGTAGGCCTAACCCAAGCCTATGTTTGAGTATGTATAGGAGCGGCTAAGGAGCCTGTGGCGAGCGAAAGGGAATGTGGCACTCGTGGACCTGAGCCGTACCCCCCCGCGGCATTTCCATGACCAACTAGAAATAACCAGCAAAACCCATTCTGAATGGAACCAAACCAACCCATTTTAAGGAACCTCCAACTCTCTTTTTTGAGGATAGCTCCCCTCTTCTATTCCGGACGGGGTATATTCTATTTATTATATTAATTAATAAGAAATAGAGTCTCACTCAATATTCAAAGGATCTTTCATTGATCAGAAGGTGTTCTTTCTTTCCATCCCTAGGTTGCGGTTTAGAAGCACTTCATAGTTTGTTATCCGGAACTCAATTCTAAGGATGTAGCTGCTGAATATCCAAGACTTAATAAAACGGACATTTTTTTCAAAGAGAAAGTTTTCGCTATTTTTTAAGAGTAGAGTGGGTTGAGTTGGGAAGCGTCTTTCTTGAGCTTAGCAAGCAGAAGGGCTTTCATCGGAGAGCAAACTCCCGAGATATTAGTGGCTTGATGAACTATCCCATTTTGGAAGATTTTCATTTTCGTATGAAACAGATCAGCTGGTCCGAATCAATAGAATCTGGAGTTGTTCGGATGATTGCCCCTGCTGGGAATCGATCCATGCCAAAACGGGACTTCTTCACTTGTCAGTCGCCCGGGGCGCTTCTTGTTTTAGTTGCTTGATCCCCTTGTATGATGGTCTCGAACCTGCTGAATTAGCATGCGTTGACCACTTTATCTTGATAGGGGCATTTTATACCTTTCTTCAACCCTCGCACTAAGGGGGCGCAGCTAGAAAAATAAACCAGATGGTTAGAAGTAAAGGCCGAACGTAGGTGCTACACCGAGATTTAATAGCATACCATACATTATGGTAATCACGAGAATCCCTAGGTTTCAGTCCTAAGCTCCAGCCTTTGTGGATCTAGTAGGGGCTTCCGTCCCGTCCCGAACGGATGAGATAATCGAAGTCTTTTCCCGCGTCAGCGGGAGGATGTTAGTGGTCAAAGATCTCAGAGTTTGAAACTGACACACTAGAAACCTAAAAAGAAAAGTGATCCTCAATCTTTTTATTGCTGGAGACACGGATTAGTCTTCAATAATTGGTTAATCACAGCGAGCGGCTCTCTGGCCATTATCAGACTAAACCAACCAGATGTCTTCGCAAGCAAAAGAAGAGTTGTCGCTATTTCTGTCTACCAGTTACCAGGGTATCTATCTTTACTTCATACTCATACTCGATCCTTAACCGATGCCGCGGGGCAGACGAAGAATGATTGTATATAACAAAATTCGAGAAAGAATCTCTGCTCCCTCCTCCCTGCGTATGCTCCCTTCTTCACCGCCACGCAAGGAGTCCCATTCTGCAAGGATAGTCGTGGTTAGAATCACAAGCACATAATGTAGCTAAAATAACGATTATAATCATAGCTAAAAAGGCTCGCCCTTCTGTTGGAGCAGCTGCTCTCCGAGTCGCGGAGATATCGTATTTCTGAATAGTTACCTCGTTCCATTCACCACAAGGCATCCGTCTTCCTAACTTCATCAATCTTGTCCCTCCGAAGCCTTGCTCTATCAAAACGATTGCTAGAAGAGTCGATCACTAAACCCTTACATAACCATAACATAGGAATAACCTTTGCATAGAGCCGCACTTGAAAGAAAGGATACATCTGAGCTAATTTCATTGAAATTATTGTGTGTATCGCGATGCTCCTTGCTTTTGCCGTGGAAAGGGGTTCGTCTTGGCTTTGTCTGGTAATTTGCGATGGCTTCAGGACACATTCTTTCGAATAAAATTACATGGATAACTAGGGAACCACTACAATAGGAAATAACGGATCTATTCACTTAAGTTTCAAAAGCTGCTTCATGGATATCTACCTAGGGAAGGTCGAAAGCTGAAGGAAGTATAAAAGAAATAAGATCGTGCTTCGTCTTCGTTTACTACACCGGCAATAGGATCGTCTCGTCGAGTATGAAATGAATAGTAGCAACCAACGGTGTGAAAGCGTCCGTTAACTAATATGTATAGGTAGGTGTAATATGTTATAGCTGGCAGCTCCGGAGCTGTAGCAAAAGGCTTATTGGTTATCAAATAAAGTGATTGAACTATCTTACTTGGTCGGATGGGTAGAAAGAGGCGATTTACGACACCTCTGTTAAGGGAGAAACTTTCCTATGTAGATGTTGCACATCAGAAGAATCCGAGCGCTTGCTAGTAGTTTAATTGGCACGTTTTAGACATCAGAACAAGAAATCTCGTGATTGATGGTTGGTCTTTCTCTCGATAAAAGGCAATGCATAGACTGTGGTACTAGTCAAGCATGAAAAATACAATCGTTATAAAGTGGCTTTGAACGATTCAGATTGTGTTGACCGTATAAGGAATAATAAAGTAAAGAAAGAAGACTAAGCCAGTCCGCTTGTGTATGTTTATGTCAGTCCCTTGATTTGCTTCCCCTCTCGAGACTGCACCTTAAACTCCAGCGTATTCGTAAGTCTCTAAAAGAATTCCATTGGCAGGTCTTTGGAAATATTTTTGTTCAGATGAGGGCGGCAGTGGAGGATGACATTGTTCGTTTAGAAGCTGACCTTCAGTAGAACAACTCTTACCTTGCGGTTTCCCAATTGAAAACCGCTAAAGGTAAGGTCACTGCCTTTATTGTTTCCGTCATGAGAATTGTCTCCTTGAGGAAAAATCCAGAATCAAATAGCTGTCGGATGGTGATCCTAACTCGGCTTTCATGCTACACTTAAAGAGAAGCAAGGCATGAACATGGGCTTAAAATCTATACTGGAACAGTGGAAGTGGGACTCTCAGAGACAAGAATTCTCTTTTGGATGGGCACTTCCAGGTGGGGATTTTCAATCAAAGAAGTCTCGCTTTCCTTGCTCGCTTGTCTCTGCCCCGTCCATTGATATTGGAACTGTCAAGCCGAGTTCCATCATTCTCCTCTGGGTCCACTCAAACAATTCTTCTTTTTCACCACGATTAGCCCGCCCTGCCATAGTAGCGCGCACAAAAATCTGCGAAGACAACAACTGAGTGAATCAACAAACTCAAACTGAAGGTTCGTGGTGGGCACAACCATTCTCAGAAGGCTTCGAGCTCTAATCTAAGCCTTTAATGCTTATTCTGATCAAGTTTATCAGCAAAACGACTTAAGGTCGGCTTTGAACCACCGTAGAGGGATTGGTTTAAATCATAAGCCGAGCCGAGGGTCAAGATTCTTCTTCGAGTCATAGTTTTCGCTTCTGCCGGAACGCTCTTTCTTTTCTACGAGCGGGATCCCACAAATACATCAACTCCGAACTAATTACCATTACAGCTTGCTAGCCTAGCTCCCTTGTACTACGGTACACTGACCGCTTTCCTTTTCCTGGGAACGGCGCTTGAACAATTCGACTTTCTCGAGCAGCACCGGATACAGCTTTTTCGCCACTATTGAATAGGGGAAGATGCTTCCTCACCGCAGCCTGGATCTTATGTACGATACCGCTACGACGGAATCTCATGCGGGGTCAACGAGCACTCACAGTCATGCTAAAAAGCCAGCCTTAGATAGAACTAGACTTTAGGCCTTCTTCGCTACGCTCCAGCCTGCTCCTTTATCTGTCTTATAGTAAGCTTCCCATTCATCTTCTGTATCCCACACGGATAGGTGCCTTTCGGGAACGTCTCTCTCCCCCCAATGAAAGTGCGGCTTGCGACTACGACAACGGCATCAGTCGCGATCAACAATCCATACCCCTTTGGTATCGCTAGCCCAGCACTTAGGGCTATCTTCTTGTTGCATTGCCCCCTGGTGGCAAGCCCTGCTTCTCATTCGCTAAAGCAAAACTAGAAACGACATTCCATCGTCCGATCCCTCTGGAGTTGCCGGCACGATCACTGCCTTCTCGTGTGCGTCGCGTAGTGTGAAGCTGTAGTGTTCTGCCAGTTTCGCGATAGCTCTTCTGGAGAGCGCGAGTACTTTAGCCTTTCTGTGCGCCGTAGTGGATACGATTCTCAGAAGTTCCTGTTCTAGCCAATGCCCCTGCTTCATCCTCCAAACAGACTTCTCAACAAGCAGTCCCTGTTGCAGGTGTAACTTCTGTATCTCCTACTAATGTTTGAATTACTAAAGAAGCAGGTGAGGAGCTAGATGAACTGGAAGAGAACAATGAACACAGCTCAGCAGAGAAAAGGGCAAGGGGCGGAGAAGAGAGCTTACGATTCTGTAAGGCTGATCTCTCCTTATGAAAGAAGGTAGCTATCCGACCTCATGTTGTTAGTTCGTTCTCATGGCCTATGTCTGTACAGCGAATCAGCCGCAGGAGATGACTGATGGGTGTTGACCTTCAGCCTATTAAAGGTGCCTTAAAATTCCATTTTTTTACACTTGACTTCTTAGAAGAAATATTCTCCTTTGGTGCCTTTAATCCCTTGGCAGTACTAGCACATGACTTAGGACTAGTTCCTTTTTCGACTTTCAAACTCATGAAATGGCCAAGTTGATATAACGAAAGCAGCTTTTGAAACTTCCCGTAATGTCCCACATTCACTTTCTTGTTGAGTTCGATAGGAAGCTTTGTAGAGCCCTAACAAGCACGGCGAATAGAGTAAACAACTACCCAATTCTTTGAAGCACAGCACCCCTTCGCCACTTGGATGAGTAAGCTCCATAAGCTCTTCTTTGGTTGGCCGCCCCCCTTATGAATGTTAGGCCCTCCCGGTGGGACTACTTAGGGGTGGATTGGATGTCAAGCTACGATTCAAAATCAATCTGTAAACCTATAAGGTGCGGATAACCGGCAAAAAATGTACAGTGAGATCTCTACTCTAGGCTCTTCCTCAAAGGATCGAACAAGGGGCATCGTTCACGTACTTATAGCCCCCCCTTTTGGTTCATTCCCCTCTTCCTTCCGGTTTACTTGAGAAAGTAGTTTTCGTTATATCATTCATTTCCCACTGGATCAACTAGACAAGCAGAAAAGGCCTTACCAAGAAAGAGGAATTGGAGACAGACCAATAGGAATCAGGAACACCTTATTTGAATGAAAACGAAATATCTCAATATAGGTCTCACCCACCATTGCTGGATCAGCGATTGAGGATAAAGATCTCAAGTGCTTTCGAATCGTAGGCGCAATCCGCCCGCCTGTGAAATCCTCGATCCCGACTCTTTTATTTCTTATCTGTATCTAACCCGGTTAAGTTGAAAATCCATACTTCCAAAGGAAATAGGTTTCACTTACCACTGACCCAATCTCGTCTATAAATGCAAGAAAGCCCGAATAAGTATTCAAATTCTTTTTGATTTCCACAACGAGAATCTTAGTAAATAAAAGAAAATGATTAAACCTTCCTTTTGTATCCCTCCACTCCCATGAGCGACTTTTTCCTCTTTTAGTTTGAGTAATCTGTCCTTTCACACTAGGCGGGAGATCTCAATATCCTAACCTAACTAAGAGTTCCGTGTCACCCCCTATCCTTCTGAGTCTAGCTGAGAGCTTGACCCCCCTGCTTACTTCTTTGAGATCGGGGATATCTCCACTAACCCGGATACTTATCTTCAAGTTCCTAAACCAGATTCTTTGCTTGATTCTTATTCGGCTGCAGCTCTTAACCCCCGAAACCTCTGAGTCTGACTTCCCCGGCCTCTACTAATTAGTTCAAAACGACT
Source organism: Francoa sonchifolia (assembly GCA_036897585.1). Lineage (NCBI taxonomy): Eukaryota > Viridiplantae > Streptophyta > Magnoliopsida > Geraniales > Francoaceae > Francoa > Francoa sonchifolia. The sequence continues at coordinate 6,286 of JAYMTB010000008.1, read as the reverse complement.
TTCCTTCGAAAGAGAGACTTTATTTTCAGAGCTCCTAAGCTTGGCCTCCTAATTAGTGATTTTGATATGTGCAAGGGGATTAGACCCTTCCATGACCGATAGGCAATCCAAGAAAAAAGTGCTTCTTCATACTTGAGAGACAAGCTCTGAGGTTAGCAAGGAAAGAAAGCTGGTAATTCCGTCTTGTAGTGAACGCAGTTACCCCTTACCGTAGAGGAAAATACATTAATGCAATGCTCAATCTTTTGGGTTATCTATTTACTCATCCGGGTGAGGGACATAAGTAGCTCGACTGAAAGGCTCGGAGTGAGGTGACTAGGATGCGTCGATTCCGTCTAAATAGTTAGAAAGCAAGTGTCTTGATATTCCCACTTCCCAAGTTTACAATCTAAGGTAAGATTTTCTTATTGATGGTCATATGGTAAATTAAGGTATGCCCGATCCCGAGATATTCGATCTTTTTATCATCAAATAGCATTCGTAGTGCTCCTATTGAGCTTCATGTGCTAATTATTTCTTGAGTGTCCTATATAACTCAGATGTAATAGAATCCTCTGATCACGCACGGAAAGGGGCCTTTTTTTGACGGGCTTTCGTCACTTGTTCTTGTTTCAGCAAATCAAATGAAGGATAGGATTGAAAGTCATCTCGAAAGGGGATGGAGTTTGATGACTTCGACTAAGAAGGATAGTAGCGTAAAGGAGCTCTACAAAAGAAATGGCATTTGCATTACTACTACTAAAGCCAGGAGCCGAAAAGAGATAGATACGCTTACTGCTTCGAAGTGACATATAAAATAGTAATAGAATGGATCCCCAATCCAATAGCTTTTGACAGCAGAGGATTATGTATCGTAGAATCAAAGAGACGATTTGCGGCATATCGCTACTTCTTCTTCTTCCTCTTTGCTTTCAATCGTAATATGTTTGATACCTGTATCTTTTCTTATCCTAGATGAGTGACTCTGGAGTTTAGCCTTCTAGTGAATGCCTGAGAAGGGAGTCTCTCGTGCTTCACTGGATATACGCACCAGTCTACCGCTTTCAATGCAGCAAGACTTCGGCGATTGAGAATCTCCTTTTAATAGATAGTAAGAAGAAGGCATTTTGACTCTATTCCTAGTGTGCTTGGAAGGAAGCATAATATCCTTCGGTTTACCAGATGGTTAGTGGTCGGTGTAGGTGAATTTTGAGTTCCCGGGTATAGGAATCATCTTAACCAGAAGCAAAGTCCCTTTCATGGGTAGTAAGCTGCAAGCCATTAAACGAGGGGAAGTGTTTATATAA
>JAYMTB010000007.1:27500-36943 GCA_036897585.1 Francoa sonchifolia | reverse complement strand
GTTCCCCTTCTTCTATGTGAGGGGGGGCGTACGTAAGAGCGGAACCTAGATAGAACGCGGAGCGCCGGCCGCCGATACAGTTACCATGCTTACCAGCTCTTACCATTGCTGCCTATACTATAGATATAGATGGGAGGTAGGCGAAGGTAGCTTGCTTCTCTTCTCCTAGGCTACTGCACATGTTATTCGCGAAGAAAAGGCAGCGAGCGGTTCTTTTCTTCGCTTAGTAGAAGGCCGCCGGACGACGACCGCTTCTTGTTCTCGCCTTCTCTTGAACAAGGGAAGGGCAGCATAGCATTAGCTTCAATTGAACAAGCTCAACTTTGAAAAAGAAAGGTGGTAGGCCGACGTTGAATGCTTGAACTTGGCCACTGACGAAGGCGAAGGCTGGGCAAGAGACTAGGCCAACTTACTGCTTACTGCCATGACATGGTTTAAGCTTTAGGCTCCATAGACGGGACTTTTTTTTAGGTATTAGGGAGGGGAGGACACCACTCAGCACCTAAGGTGGGGTTCAATGCCTAACAAAAAGGCCAAAAGAAAAAAAAAAGAGATGTATGGCTGAGGGGAGGAGAGAAAGAACGCATGCATGGGGATTCTGTCTGTCGGAGGTTCGAGAATCTATGATAGGACATCTAAGGCTAAGGAAGAATTAAAGGAAGTCCATTACTGAGAGAAGTGGAGGTCTCGTCTTGCTTGCTGGGAGAGAGAAAGCTTCCGGACCACCTTTTCCAGCCAGATAACGAGCGATCACTCAGCAATGAACACTAACTGAAAGCGGCCGTTCACTTCAAGCTGCAGTTGATGTCGTTGCTTTCTTGTTGTCTTGAATTGTTATAGAACTTATATCAGGGGTAGGATGAAGTGGGATGAAGCCTTAGTGGATATAGCAAGTGTGCCGCGAGTAGGTTTTTTCTTTTTGTTGGAGATTCAGCACTTGCTTTCGAGCTAACTTGGCTTGGTGCCTGGAATGGAAGAACAGCAAGAGACAGGGCTAATGGTTGGTTCTGTCTACTATATTGATTATGATTGATATCCTCGAGGCGCTTCTTCTCTCCTTGCTTAGAGGCGTTCAGGTGAGTTGTTCTCACCACGCTACTTCTATCTATCTACGCAATTAGAAGAATCGGAAGATGGTTGAGGTTTTCATCTCACTGCCGATCGACGAACTACTCTTTTCACTCTATGTAGGAAATTTTTCCATAAAGCTTGGCCAGGAGTCGAACCAGAGAGAGGTCTGAATCCTTTAATAAGAAGAGAAGTTGTATTGATTATTGCTTCATTTGGGCCCGGGTCAACTGCATCAACCCCGCCTGCCTTGACGGACGAAAGAAAGATTCAACCATGATGACTCGTGATTCCCCGGGACAAGCCCTCTGTAGAGTGTTTGCATGGTCGAAGCCATCAACCATCATTACTTCGTGCTGAATTGGTTTCTTCGATTTTCTTTATTCCGCTTTGTTGCCTTCAATAGTCCGATGAGTTTCTTCATCTGTCGAACATGATGAATGAAGGCCTCCTCTCCTTTGTGGAACCACTGACATACTATAGTACGGATTCAATCCCTGCATCGATCCCACCAGCCGAGCAGACCTTGTTACGACTCCTCGTGGCTATGGTGGTAGCATGATCAGAGGAGGGTCTCTCTAGTTTACCTCTGTGCGAGCAAGTTCCTTCGAGCTGATCGCATGAGAAGTAAGAGGGGACCGTTGATTTACCTCTAGCTGGCCGGGAGGGACTTATTTTCGGCAGTATGGCTAGTTTCCTTCCCCCTTATTTACGAGGGGTTGTTAGCAAGTTAATCAATAGTAGAAGATATCCCCACCCACGCACAAAGAATAGGCAACTAGAAGGGCTTCTTTGCTACGTGAATCAGAAAAGGTTGGACTGATTGATTTCCCATTAGTAAGTAAGGGAGGGCAATGCCCAATATAAAATCCTTCTCACTTTAGAGATGCGATTCCTAGTAAGTCAAGGAACTTCTTAACCATAAATCCGGGCTTATGGGATTGATGTCACAACACATGGTAATTGGTTTTAAAGGCTAGATACCATTCTTATTCTCGAGGGCGAGGGACGGATTTCCTTGCTTTGCTTGCATCTCTTGTTGGAACTAAAGGAAGTAAGGCTCTTGGATTTTGAAGGTCTTCCACGTCTCTATGTCATCTGGTTTTCCATATGCATAGTCAAAGCTTATCTGTGGCAATCAACGAGTGAAGCCGATTGTTGACCATGGGAAAAAAGAAAGGCTCTAAGTCCTTTTATCTCGCGTCATGGGGCATTAAAGGTCTTAGCACTTTCCCTCTTACCTTCGTCACCTTGCCTTGGATCCTTACTCGCTCTTGGGATAGGAATGAAGCCAGTGTCCCTTCCAGTCCGATCAATAGTTACGATATCCACGTGCACGTGAAAGGGACACTGTGAGGACAGAAGGAGCAGCTATTGAATGCAAGGTAACTGTCATGCTTATCCGGTCTTAGCATCTTAGCATACGGCATTACCGGTCTTAGTCTTAGGAATCCCATCCCTCTAGAGCTAGAAGTGGAACAAGCGCTCTTAGCCCTTTTGCTTGACAGTAGGACTTGTGAAGCTCTTCCCTGCTGCTTGACTGCTCGACTTGGCTATTGAAGAAGCTCTTTGCCTTTAGGCACCAGGAGTAGGCAAAAAAGACGGGCTTTCCTCCAACTGGCACGATTGAAATGGACGGCTAGGAAGGCAATTGGCATTGAGGCCCAGAATAGGCCGTTTCCTCCACTTTTTTTATTTCACTCTCCCGGTTGCAACCAACGAGAAAACGAAACTTGGTAGATTTCAGCTGTGATTCCTCTTGTCGACTCTGAACTCTTGGGTAAAGCTGAAGCTCTTGTTCAAATATCCCCAGCTCTTGCCGTTGAAGGCATAACCGGTCTTAGCTTTGACTTGGCAGTAGGAAGAGTCTAAAGGCCTAACCCTATTACCACAGTGGGAGGAAGTAGGAGCGGCAGGCGAAAGGATTTCCCTTTCCATCAAAAAGCTCTTCCCGATTCAAGTCTTGGAGGAAGGGTGTAAGGGAGAGAGGAAGTGAAGTACTCTAAGGAATATGGGTTAGAGCGAATGACCAGGTTCCTTTGCTGTCGGTCCAGCCATTGAGGGTTCAAGTCCTACTTCTCTAGAGCCAGTGTAAGTTCTAAAGGAAGGAATCGAACCCGTGTCCCTAAACTAAATGAGGGGAACACCAACCCTTTCCCTTTAACCTACCTAATCCCGTTCGCTCCCCATTGATCATATACGAAAGGACTTTAGCACCTATTAGTCAAGCTCGTAACCAGCAAGATAAGGTTTCTCAGAGGGTGGGAAATCCTCTTCTCTCGTTGACAGGGTTTTGTTAGTGGGTGGAGGAAGATGTTAAACATAGACCCTTCTCCCACTCCAAGAACCGGAGATGGTCTTTGATAAAAAGAGAGGATCCTACTATCAAACCAAAGGATATTGCCAACAAGATAAGAGTTGCTTTGAAGGACCCCGAGGCAGATGAGAAGAGCTTCAGAAGGCAAGAGGAGTACTCCATCAAAGCGAGCTTTCATTTTAGCGTTTGAAAGAGTTGAAAAAAGGCAGGAACGCGAGTCTGGTAACTCTTTACTACTACATCTTTTTTTACACACAATCGGACAGTAGAGCTCCCAACTTGGACTCTCTTTCACAGCAATCGCATTCTCTGTGAAAAGAAGGGTAGAGTAGGAAGTCTTTTTTACAACGTTGGATATCGTCTTTTTGACCCGGTTCTCGTCCCCGTCCCCTATTCGATTGAGCATGCATTTAAGCCTTTCTTATCTGATCGTGCTTAAGATTCTGTTTATAATAGGGATGAAATGGGTGAGATCTCGAATGAGAATATTGCTCTCATTGAGAACCAGGAGAAGGTTACAGAGAAGCATCCTATGTCTCCCGAGTGCAACCTGATGGCCCTCTTGGCTTATTGGCTAAGCCGATTTTGGATGTCAAATAATCGGGATGACAACGTTCGGCTGGATACTTTTGTCATGGCTGCCAAGCTATCTCAGGGCATCACGCTCTCTCTAGCTCCAGCTGTCCTTGCCAATATTTACAGGGTCTTTCCGCCATCTCCATGTCCAAGAATCCTTCCGATTCTGAAAATGCCCCTTCTCCTAGTGCAAGAAGTTACTTAACAAGCCCTTCTGTAACAGCTTATTCTAGCGCAACAACCTATTCGATGTCAAAAGAGACAACAGTTGAGTCAATAGCTGTGGATTCAATTCCTTCACTTCAAAGCCCCGATTCTTCCAAAGACCCTATTAGAGATAGAGACTGGGGACCTACTCATCGAAAGAAGCCCGCATACCCACTCTTCTTTCCCACCCCACCCTTCATAGGAAAATGAATAATAGATGGGGTGGCCTTGCCTTGGAAGGCTACATTCCAATAAAGATTGATGTCCAATTCTTAGGAAATTTCTTTCTCCACCCGTTCGAGGAAGCAAAAACAAAAGCCCACTTTGGAGCGAATTCCCCTCTTGAAGTTGTAGCTACTCGGTCAGCGAATTGTAACTGGAGCTTATAGAACTGCTTATTCACAAAGCCTTATTTTAGGCAGGCAGCTTGCTTCTATGGCTCATGTATGAACAGCAAAACTCATGCAGATTGACCTGGATGATCCCTGGGGGTATAAAACTCGTGATAGAAGGACAACTTCCCTTTCGCTGAACGGAATCAATAGAATTTCTTGGTGACCGGACACCACTGCTTAAGAGGGATTGCCAATAGAGGTATAAACTCCCAGGGTAAGACTTCTCACTAGGTAAGTTCCCCCTTATCTTTTTCAATGCTTTTGGGATCGGGCACAACAAGAAGGAGCTCCGCTTTTTTTCCCTAGCGCATACTAAAGCAGAGTAGACTGATCGGACGACATGCGCATCAGAGAAATAGAATGGATTTCACATCGATAGAAATCAAGTCCTTGTCTTTCTCTGTATCGGTAGTAGCATCAGCCTCATTGCCCGGCATGGCTTGATAGTGGTATAAGGATTTCCCTGTAGGTGGTCCGCTTACTGTGCTATTTCAATGCTTCGGGGTACAAGATGTCGAAGGAACAAAGAGGACGAAGGTTCTTCGGCGCATATTCGTAGGATATGACACCGAACGAAAAGGATGGAGATGTTTCGACCCACCCGTAAAAGACATGTTTTGAAAAGATGGGGATTGGGGCTATTGATCCGGAAAGACGAGATGGAATTGCTATTGAGTCTTCGAGGCGCTGAAAGCCCTAAGATTGATCTGATTCCTCCCATTGAGTCGGTCTTAGAGCCGGTAGATCAGATTGAATGAGGGATGGAAGGATGTTCCGGTATTCGAATTATCCGCTGGGCTACACGACGGTGGAAGTAGAGTGGCTGGAGCTCCTTCAAATCAATTATATTGGGAGGCCTAACGAGTGACAATGGTTCACAGTCCGACTGCTAATTCAAGTTACCTTTCAAACAGACGAGATTCCGCATCTACTTATTTCGGGATGAAGACATGTCGGCCTTACGACTGCTAATTGAGGCCTAAGGTATAGCAGTAACTGTATTAAACGTACTAGCAATGACTTTTGAGGAATTATTGATTCAAAACTTTCTATCGCTACACCCCTTTTCAACTATCTCAAATAGCGCACTAGCCGTAAGAGAAAGAGGTGTCGAATACGGCCACTCATCCGCTGAGCTGGCCGAAAGAAGAAAGCAAAGAGTCTTACTCTAAAGAAAAAGCCTATTCCTATTCTAGAAATCCTGCAAACTATTAATCGAAGTACTTAGCACTCACCGCTACAATTGGCGGAAATTAATTGGCGCTGCATCCAATGAATTTTGAGCTTTTCCTTAGCCCTCTTCTTTAGCACTGGCTTACTCACAGGAAGCTGGCCTAGCAGATGACTCTTAGTTAGACTGGTACTAGTTAGGATATCACATAAGGGGAATTCCATTCTAGGAGTTCTCCAAAGCCCTATCCCATATAAAAGAGAAAAGCTATATTAACGCTCTAGCCCAAGAATAGATCTTATGAAAAGAAAAGAACGATCGTCAGCGGAGATCGCAATACGAAGTTTTTTAGACATAATCCCCGGCATCAGAGAATTCCAGGGATTTTCTCTATTTAAAGTAGGAGATAGCCGGGTATTCCCACAGAGAAGTCTTGCTCTGGCTTGCCCAAAGCGTTGAACATAGAGAATGAAGGTTGTCTTACATACACACTGGTGGAATTTCATTTGATTCCGCTTTTCAAAATAGTCAGAGGGGAATTGAGTAAAATATCCTTGTCCGTAGTTCCAGCGGATTCTCTTTTGTCTTGCAAACCCCTTATTCTGTACTCCCCTATTCTTGAAAAGACCGCTATGCACCTTTACTTTTGGCTTTTCGTTCTTTCTGCTGCAGCTGTTTAGCTATATTCGTCTCCTTTTCTTAGTCCCCATCAGGAAAGAAAGCTCTACAGTGAAAGGCTTCCTTGATTGGTACTACCCAATAAGCTTGTCCATCTACTGGGTGGGACTACTCCGACATATTCGGTGCTACGCCCCTATTATCCCGTCCTCGAGACTGAACTAAGGCACATCCCTTCTTTGCTTAGGGTTTGGTTCGGGTTCAGCTTCTGCCGCTGCTTCAGCCGGTCAAAATACCAGGCCGGGGCTTTCTTTCCTGCGGTTTCCGATATTGCAATGGCAAGCAAACAGAAGGTTTCACTCTTTCGGGTATAGGCTTTCCCGATTGATTGGAAAGATTTTATACTGCCAGAGAAAAAAAAGCTATCTAACCCTGATATCCTTGGTACTGTCCCTGCTGAGAAAGATCCGGATTTCCCAGAGAGTGCTTTTCCGGTGCGGTGTAACCAACAACTCAAGGCTATCAAGGGAAGGAGTTGCAGGACCGGAGTTCTATCTCGGATCCACAGAATGACCAGTTTTTGTCTCGAAAAACGCTCTTAGGGCAGGTTCCACGTGGGATTGGATATCGAAGGTTCCTTCCGAGCATTTTGGATATGGAATCTGTATCGCCGGAAAGGTTCTCCCTGTCCCGGGCAACCTCTCTTCTTATAGGATTCATAGAGTGGAGTTTACCTTTAAGGTTGGATTCCACAGATATAATCGGCGGAAAGAAGCACTGGCTAATACTTTAATGGAGATGGGGCCTACAGGGCAATCAGATAGCAGATTCCCTTTGACTGTCTTCAATGTCTTTACTTTAGGAATGATTGACTGTAAGAGAAGGATAGAGACTTTCCTAAGAAGGTCTTATGTATTCTTAAAAGTCTTTCTTGTTTTTTTACCGTCTTGCTTAGGAGAGACACATCTCCGTCCAGACAAGATCCTTAGATGATCCTTTCTGTACCGTATGTCCTGTCTTGAAGAACGTCTTCCCCGGTCCGAGACAGGTCAACAATCGTGGAAGGCCCAGGATGGTCGCTATAACGTCTTTTTCGGCACGGTAACAAGGTCCAACAATCTAACATGGAAGACGGTTACTGTGTCTTAAACGACGTGATATAGGCTTTAAAGAGGGTTTCATGAAGGATTGTGGGATAGCCTTCCACTCGGACTTGAGATCCTTTCCCTGGCTGGCAGGCTGTCTTAAATAAAAGGAATGCACATAAAGACAGTCTCATGCTTGCTTTAACTGCTGAAAGGTAAGACTCTTGGGACTGATGTCTCTCTCTTTATTTGACAGGCATGCATGAAAGAGAAGACATACAATCAAAGACTCTTTCCCTACCCTAAGGCATTCTTTGAACAGATGTACATATGTCTCTAAAGAGACTGTCTCTTGGGGCCGGCCATGACAAGTCTATAGAATAGAGACTCTCTGTCTCAAGGAATTCCCCATCAACAAAGGTCGGGGATTTCATGGAATCTGTAAGGCAGGCTTTCACTCTTTCCAGGGCAAGCTCTCTTCAAAAACAAAAAACCCTTTCCTTCTTTTTCTTAAATCGTATGCATTGCTGAACCTAAGAAGATAGCAATTACAACCAAGAATGGTTTTGTACTTTCACTAACCCGAAGGTCTAGTAAAGTTCTTAGGTACCAAGCTATTAACAAGCGAAAGGCCGAAAGAACTAGATTTTACGATCATATCTCTTTCAACTTGAGGAATTTATTTGAAAGAAGAGACAAGAGCAGTTACGCCTTTTTCTAATCCCGGATAAGCAGCTAAGAGCCTTTCAATAGCGCAGCGGATCTTGCTAACATTATAGACTCTACTTAGTGAGTTGCCTACCCTCGCTGGTGGACTAGTTTAGTTAGAGGATGGGATGATAGAGCTCAAATCAATCGAATACCGTTCGTGACCTGACCCAGAGCCACTAGGATAAGTTGGTCAGTCTCATCCCGTGCTTGGACTTGGGCACGAAACGATAGCTATTCCTTGCATCGTTAAGAGTTATGGCTTACTTACTTCTAGGCTTTCGGGGAAGGGAATGTCATTCTTCTGTATTCTATATAAGTATAAGAGTAGATCCCCGGGTAGAAAAAGAGAGAAGAGCACTTATTCCATCAACGTGCTAAGCTAAAGGGCGGAATCGATCAACTACTTTTTCCTTTTTGTATGCAATTCCCAGAGAAATGGTTGAATGGGCGGACTTACCTTACGACTGCTTCGAGAATCCCCCGCCTGGCCTTTCTTTCATCGAGACTTTCTTTTTGGGCTTAGAAGCGGTAGCCGTGCCCGAGCCTAGTATTAACTAGGACGTAACGTTCGACTCCTTACTTGATCAGGAATAGGATGGTTTGAGAGCGGAACCTTGATGAAGAAGTTGGGTAACATAATCTTATCCCGTTTCAACTCACCCGCTCGCTTCCTTTTTGTTGGATTCTCCCTCAGAAGTGGTGGATCTTAGCCGAAACCGTTCCAACTATTTGGTCTTTCCCCAGCGACACTTGCCATCCTATCCTTAGTTATGTATCGGTTCGACCCGGAGGCCATCTTCCATGATATGAAGCATACATACATGGATGACTATGTGGATGACATAGTGGTAAAGTCCAAGACAAGGAGCAATCACATAGAAGTCCTACGATTAGTCTTCGAGAGGCTTATCATTATCAAATCTCAGTTGAGGTTGAACCCTATAAAATGCGTCTTATGCGAATAGATGTAGCCTCTGGTAAAAAAAGAGATCTTGATCTTAGACTCATTGGTTTCTTTTTTTTTAGAAATTTTTTGAAGAATCCGGCTAAGATAAGAACTATTAACTATTGTCTAAAACTGAGTCGATTATGAAAAACCTACCTAGCACTCGTATTTCCAACCAAGAAGCTAATGTTTCATCCTTGGCAAGGGCTGGTATGGAATAAGTATATTCCCAAAAAGATCCGTTTTCTTGGTTTGGTTACCTTCGACCTCTAAAGAGACTTGAAACTCACGTTTTAATTTAGCAAAATCGGCCATTCCGGACGATTCAATCATAACCAGAAAGAGATAT
>JAYMTB010000007.1:0-15000 GCA_036897585.1 Francoa sonchifolia | reverse complement strand
TGCCTTGAAAGAATTCACACGCGGCTGCCTTCACCAGCTTTCCAAAAATAAGGGGAGATCCGCTGCTTACTGCTCACGGAAACATCCGACCTATACTAAAGTCAAGTCTAAGCGTATCTTTCAGATCTCCTTTCCTTCTATTCATCAGATTTGTGGCTTTGACCCATTCCAGGTGAAAAAAGGGGTTGATGGTGTTGGCTAAAAAGGGGGGGAGGAGAGAGGAGAGCCTTGGGCTCAAAAGTGAAGTCAGTTAGTGGAGCCCGTTGCCGTTAGTCAAGTGATTCGCTCAGTAAACGAGTAGAAAAAAGCCTTCTTTCAAGCGGGATGGAAAAGGGGAAAAGGTACCAGGGAAGCAGTTCTTGGGCTAATATAGGTCCAGCTGATCAGAGGGGGGAAAGGGCAGAGTGGATTGATGAATGAACTCTTCCTTGCAGTCCTATTCGCTCGTAGAAATAGAACAGAGAGGGGCTCGGGTTAAACGAAACCGTTGTTAATGCTTGTAGCTTGCGTGTCTGAGATCCGTCTTCTGTTTGCGATTGAAACACCCCCCTTTCTTGATTATTATTAGTAAGATAGGGAAAAGCCCTATATATTCAATTAGCAAAGCGCTTTAGAGCAATAAAAGGCTAAAGCCTTTTATATAGGGGGCTCCTCCGGTTACATGCAATGGGTTCCAAACCTCTAGTAAGATTCTATCTTTTACTTGGGTTCCAAACCTGGGTCCGCTGTGCCTTATAGTTTTTCTATAATAAAACTTCTTGCTAATGCAATTTGGGATTCTCATTTTGGTCAACCAGCTGTAGAAGCCTTTACTCGAGGAATTGGTGCTCAATACAACTGATGTGCTCCATTTATGAATATGAAAAACTTGAGCGAGTGAAGCGGGAAGTGAAAGTGGATCGAGATCGGGAGATTGGTTGAGCAGTCACGTATGCAATCTCGAAGTTTTAGTCAATTAGCGATTACACTGCGGAACCATCAACTTGTTAGGAGTAGGGGAAAGTGCTCGGTGATGCGCGGATATCATAAGGAAAACGTCCGCTACACTTGAGTCGGTTAGCAAGTGGATTGCACGCCCATTTGAGAGGTGGGAAGGAAAGAGCTTCGGCAGTTCCATCCAAAATATAGGAAGCAAGGTCTCACTCTTTCACAGCAAGGCCCCTTCCCCACCGACTTGTTACCGTCCTATCGAGGCCTCTCTCTCTTAGAGGCGTACTTTTTCCACGTGCGCTCCTTGCCTTCTTTGCTTTGGAGCTTTAAGCGCGCTCCAAAGCCATGTCTTTGCTCTATACCAACCTCCCTTCTTTTTCCCGACTGCCACAATATGGGAAATCCAGCATATCTGGATGTCAAAATTGCATATCTCAGCCATTTTTGTTGAAAATGACCACATCAGATCAATGAGTTTCACGTGATACGGAACTGCATTTGGTGATCAATTGCCCGGGTCCATGCAGATGTTGAATCGAAAATCAAACATCTATAATAAATGTTTAATCCCTCGTGCATGAGCGGGCACGTGAAGCTGCTTGTTTCGGGTGTGGCGAACACTGAACGTTAATACAGGGCATAGTTGTCCCGCTCGTCGTTACGATCCCAATCACGATCTGATAGTTTAGGGCATGCTAAGGAGCTTCCTTAGTAGGAAAAAAGGCACGTACGCGGGAAATTCATCGAAGTAAGGCGATAGATTCGCAGGAATGAACGAAGAAAAAGCGTTAAGACAATTATCTTTGATTTATGTTAGAAGGTGCAGAACGTTAGAAGCAAGTGGGCCTCTGGCCACACTACCAACCCTCGCTACGGCTTCTTTTGAAGCTCTAGTTCTCACGCATCCTAGCTTCAAGATCTGGCTTTCGCTTTGAGCGCGAAGCGGCTTGCTGAGATCAAATGAGATATTCCAACCTTTGATTGTCAAACTTGCAGTTCCCATGAACCAAGCACAGGATGGATGGTGTACCAATCAATTTCGTTGGGAAGATGGCGAGGATGAAAGAAGGATATCGAGAGAGAGATAGGAAAAAGAGTACGGAAGCGAGAGCGGAGATATAGGCTAGCTAAATGCCCTAAAATCCCTGTACGAAAGGGCCCGCGATCCTGGGCAGTACTTGGATAACCCGGACCCACCAAGCGCTTAGGAACGTGTTGTGAAGGCGGAATAGAGTTTGCCGTTGAAATGATGACTTCTGGTGTTGCCAAGTTTGAAGGGCGGAATGCTAACGAACCGGGGCTACAGCACCTGTTTATCCCGAAACAACATATCCTGCTCTTTCTCACGAGCCTAGGGCATTTCGGGTGGAAGGTCAGTGTGCAGCTTTTTTAGCTTTTTACGAAAAGCAGTTCCGTTTTTTCTATCCACGAAAGGAATTGATTGGAAATCTATCTTTTTGAAAAAATGAGATAAAAAAGAAGACAAAAAGTGGTATTTAATTTGAACAAAAAAGTAGATACAAGTATTCACAGCTGTATGGCGCGTGTAACCCCACTTGCTTGTCGCACTTTTTGATAAACCGCTTTCTTTTGTTACCTTATTGACGAAGGGGAGGGACGGTGATTTGCTTCATTTTTTTGAAAAGCTTGAGATTCTTCACTGCTTGATTCGCTGAGCCCGGCTCTGTAGGCAGCTTTTGTTTTCGGTGGAGGTAAGGGGCTTAAAGCGACAGAACCGATTCATACAGAGTAGGAAAAATCCTATGGCGAAGGATCGGGCTGTGAGCTCGAACTGGAGGAGGAAGCGACTGGATTACCAGGAGGCACAGGTCCAGCTTCCGGCTGATTCACCGACGTGCCCTCCGTCTTCGTAAAGTAAGGAAGTCCATTATCCGTCTTAGAAGACCGAGTGTCAGAAGGCAGATGAGCTAACCGTAGCCCTCGTCTCGTAAGGCCAAGAGTTCTGCCATTCCTCTCTGCTCTGGCAACTCGAAGTCTAAGGCAAGGAACTTGAAAATAGGCTCTCAAATATTTGATTGAAACAAAATCGTCTCTTCTTTAAATGAAAAGAGTTCCCACCTACCGCTATTACTACTAACAATAGAATAGCAGCGGAAAGAGAGCAATTCTCTTCCCTTCTTTCTTCACTCATAGTTCTAGCTTTCTTCATAAGTAAGATCGGTCCTTTTCCCCGGGAAGACCCCTCAATCAGAAAACTGGGTATGATAACGCCTCCCCTCCCTTCTAGTCTATAGTAATAGTAGCCCTTCTTCCTCCAACCCTGAAAAAGTTCCAGTGAGACCAGCCGAGCCAAGGAAAGCGAGTCCAATAAAAGCTTCGTCAATAGCAGGCCCTCCAACAGCTCAATTTGAGGATGGCACTTGCACTTGGGTTGGGAGCTTTCCCTTCTCTATGGACAATTCCTCGCTGGCCGATCGCCTTTCACCTGGTTCTCTTTTAATATTAAGTAAGAAAGAACCAGGTGTGAGCTTCTAATTCTGACAACAGCTAAATCTACTGCATAAGGAAGAAGGAGGTCCCTGGTATGAACTCAATTGGGCATTTCTCTTTTTCTTGGATGGAGCGATGATTCTTGGCCACTTTCTATTAATATAAGGTATAAGGTTTCCCATCTCTCAAGTTGAAGTCTTTGCTTTGCTGCTGTTCAAGGATTTTTTGCTTTCGCTACGCCCCTTGGTCCCGGTCCCGAGATTGAATGAATCTTGCCCGAGGCTCCCTCGCTTCCTTTCGATCTGGGAGAAGACTCATTCTGGCTATTGCTCCTTTCGGTGAGAAAGATAAAGAAAGAGTTCTTGAGTTTCCTCCCTGGGCATCAATGCCTATTATAGGATAATATCTCCTTCAACTCAAGCAAGAACAGCGGAGTCAACAAGTGCTATCCATGTTCAAGCTCAAAGCAATCCGCCAAACCCAAGTCAACCGAACCAGACTAAGATAAGTCACTTGGTCGGGAAGTACGAGATTCACTATCCTTGATTCCGTTAAGGAAGATGCCTTCATCAATCCAATCAAAGGGGCAAGAAAAGGTGGTTGTTCGCTTCCTTTCTGAAAAGCAGGAAATATGCGCTAAAGGTAGATATTAGATATTCGTTTCGGGGTAATATAATCTATTCTATTTCTTTCTTAGGTGACCAACCACTCCTGCCCTTGTTGCTTCTTCTCTTGCTCACGGATGGCTTCTACCGGCTAGCTTCTATCAAGGCAAGGGGAGCTCATCTATTCATTTCCCTCTTACGAGCCTATGCTCAGGATGTTCTTCGATCCCAGGAAGTTCTTCGCTCGTAGGCTACCCTCTTAGCCCGTTCTAAGCTTAGATCAATACCTACAGGTTCCATCAATTTCATTTCCTCGGGATCTCTACCACAGATAATTGAGCAATCTAAACTTTTTGAGATCAAGAAAACAAGCCTTTTGGTGCTAAAATAACCCTTGCGTTGCGTTTATTATAGCCATGACCAGCTAAAGATCACTGTCATCTCACGAATTGGATTCGAACCTATGGCCCTCTGTACCCAAAACAGATGCGCTGACCAGACTGCGCTACTAAAGAAAAGAAAGGTTCTCTTGCTCGCTACTGGCTTGGTACTGGTCCTATGTGAGCCAACCAGTCAGTTTTCCGGTTCTTCCGATCCTATTAGTCAGTCAGTCCTATCAGCGAGTGGGAAAAGCGATAGGGAAAGAAGCGAGTAGGAAGGTCAGCTAACTGAGCCCGAGGTGAGAGCCCGGAAAGCGAAGCGCTTAGTTCCTTAAGAGTCATCCCGGGAATGAAATGAAAGGAGAGTAAGAAACTAGCTAGAAGAAAGAAAAGACAGGACTTGATCAACTAAAGGAGTGTCACATTGATTGAAAGCAAGAACCAAATGGAACTTCTCCGCCATCGACCCTTCTCTCGAGTTAGCTCCTGCTTTCAGTCGAGTACCTTAGGCCCTAACGCCGAGCTAAGTCCCAAACTTTTCTTGTTAGCCCAGCTCTAAGCTCTAAGAATCCAACCCCTTTGGTCAAGCAAGTCCCCCCTTGACTGCTAGTCGAAGTTAGAGATTTCTGCAACTAGAACTGGTCATATTGTCCCCGCTCCTTATCTTATTAGTCTCGCTTCAACTCCGATTCTGCAACTCCAGCTACTGGTTCAACTCAAGCTATTGGTTCGAACCCCCTCTTCTTTTGCATCAAGTGCAGGAAAATAGGCTGCTAGATCTGTTGCCAGTTCCGATCGAGAAAGAAGCAGATAGTTGAGGAGTTGAGTTGAGAACTACGCCTAGACCTTTGGCTAATAGTTCCCAGAGGCTCGATGTAATTGAGGCTCTTAGTTAGCTTAGGATCGAAGGCATGCTTTCAGTTCAGTTCACAGTTCTCCTCCGTTCAGTCAAGCTGTTTTCAACTCCAAGACATAATGACTTTTCTCCAAGACAGCTTTCCTCAGCTCAGTGAAGTAATCAAGGAGCGTAAGCTATTAGGGTTGACTTCCTTTCAGCTGTCACGTCACTAAGACTTCATCTTTAGCTGAGTGCATCTCCGCCTCTAAAGAAAGGTTGGGCTGGTCCCCTATAGTCTAAGTCGAAAAAGCTGGTTCATCCTCTGCTTTTAGCCGAGTAGTTTAACTACGAGAATCCCACAAAACCGGATATCCTGATCTTTCTCCTGAGATTATGTTTGGAAAGACATTCGATCTGATCTCAGAACTTGTTAGTCGATCTCATCCCCAGCTTATTAAGTTCCTTCCTCTCCGGCTTAGTCTGTCTAGTCCCTGCGGGTTATCCCCTGTATTCAAAACCTTCTGCCGATGCTATTTCGGTTGAAGAAGATTTCCTAGCTATTAAACTAGTGGAATCCCCTTAGCTTTTAGAGGAACCGAATCTCCTTTACGGTCGAGCTGTTCCCAACTACGAAACTAAACTCCGGGTATGCCCCCTGGGAGTATTGCCACCCGCTACTTAAGGATATGACCTTAGGAAGAAAAACAAACTCCTGTCTTCCCCCATGGGTCTTCTTCCCCTCCGATGTCGGGTATATGCCTGAGTGTGAAACTCCGAGAAGAATAGCTTGGCTTGGCATGCTTTCAGTGAAGAAGTGACTGCAACTCTAAGTCGATGATGGTTCCCCCTATACTTGTTAGTCCCGTACCTTCGTTCGTTCCTTTCACCGAGAGGAATCGAATCCCCTGATCTTTTGTGCTTTTCTTTTGCCCTCGTGGTTAAAGGGGGAGATTCAGTTCGCGCTCAGTAGGCGTGCCAGGGAAGGGGAGGGGGCAGATTCATGAGTATGCCTGGGATGTCTTTAACACAGTCCAGTTCTTGGAGAAGATCTAGTGGCTGGTGCATCTGTTCTATTCAGCCAATCCCTTGCTGCTTGGCTGCTTTCTCTGGGGTCAACTCCGAAACCGGAGGTATTTGTACCGGCTTACCCGCCATGTTAACTGTTACAGCGGAAACCTTCAAATCAGAAGAAACTTCCTCTTCCTTGGCTTTGAAGCTATAGAAACGGCTACTTACTAGCTTTGCTATAGGAGTTGTGTTATTGTCGGGGACTTTCAATGGGGCCATAGCGAGAAGGAAGACATGGGATATTACTACTTCCCACGTGCTCTTTGATGCCGAAAATAGGATTCTAATGAAAGTCTTGCTAGCATTGGCGGCTTAAGTGGAAAACTGGTCCTATCCTATATAAGATTAGGAAGCATCCGACTTGCTAAGCATGAAGTCCCAGTCACACAGGAAAGTGCGCTAACATGCTAACAGCTTCGAATTCGATAGCACTTGCCATTTTCTCTTCTCTTTGATCCGAAAAGAAAGGCAGAAGTCCCACATCGGATTCACTTGTGCCATCCCCGCTTCCTCCTTGTCGTACTTTGGAAATAGTAGTATGCTTTAGAGTCGGAAATAAGTTCGGACATAATCCTCTTCTTATGTGCAAAGGCTTATCGATCCCTTTTTGAGTCAGCTGTGGATTCTTCTTGACGTGCACAAGCCCTTTGCTTTTAATTTACTGCTTGGCTTACTAGCTCTGACGACTAGGGATATTCGCAGTCCTAAGGCGCGAGAGTCTATTGGCCCTAGAGGAAGTCTAAGACTGTGGTGACAGAATCCTCCCCCGGATTGGATTCCTATTCTTTTTTTTCTTCTTCAATTAATCTGCACCTTCAAAGAGCTATTTGTCCTAAGAGTGTATTCGATTCTTCAAGTGCCACAGTTGATTCTTGAACAAGGCATTCTAGCAACTTACTGCCAAGACCGTCTAAGGCGCAAAGAGCCTATCCTACCACCTCAGCCTAATTCACCAACGTTACCGACCGCAATGTATCAAATACCAATCGATACCATTATTCCAACAGTCAGACCTTTTTTTTAGATTTTCTATTCCTAATTACTTTGGTACGAAAAAGAACGGAAAGAGCGGACAACGAAATAAAATCTCACTGCTGATCTATTTGTGATATGTGAATGGGAGAAAAATCCGAATCAAACCCCTTAGATATCTTTCCTTCGGCAAAAAAGTTTATGAAGCCATCCTCGCCTCGGAGATAAGAGATCTTTCTATTCGGTATAGTAAGCAAGAAGCTCAAGATCTCATTTGTGATCTTCTTCTTCGCGAACCTAATCCCAAGTGAACATTTATTATTGATAACTCCATAATCCAAAAATATCCAAGAAGCAGCCTTTCATTCTATATATATATATTTATATATATATATAAATCTGGCTATCTCTCGATTGGGCAGTCTTAGTATTACAATACTACAAAGCAAGAGATGTCTAATTCTAAAAACAACTCTCGTTCATTGATTCAATCCTTTCTCGAAAGTTTGGAGATTGGTTTCGTTTGGGCCTGTTCCGGTTCTCGATACGGGATTGACGTGAGGAAAGGTTTGCCAGGTCTCGCATTGGCATAGGGTTCCCTCTCCTCTTCGAGGCAGGAAAAGGCCAACTATAGTGCGAGTACATACCAAACTGCTCAAATCATGCGGAAACTACCGATATGAGCCGGAACCCAGCTTACGCTATATGGTTGGCAAGCTAGGCTTTCTTATCTGTCTAGTTTCATGGGTTTTGGAGAGTCAAAAAGAAAAGATCAGTGAGTCTGATCTTCGCGGTAAGGTTTCCCTGTTCTTATCAGCTTGTGTGTTTCGATAGGCGCGTATCGTATCAATGGGCGTTTCGTACCAATAGGTGTATGGGCGATGTATAGGTTTCCGAGTCACCGATCTTTTTATGCGTTACTTAGCTTCGCTTTCCAACGCCCGTAATGCGGTAGGTCTCGCTACACGCGCTTCGTATACCTCTTGCTCTGTCATATTTTTCCTTGCCTTCAAAGTAAGTAAGTCTTGATCCCTCCCTGAGACTGGAAAAGGATCGTTTCCGAAGGGATTCTGTGAAGCTCTTGCTTTTTTTCTTTCTTTTTTGTGCTTCAGTGATCGGGATTACTCATTCCTTTATCTTTTTTTTATCTTTATGACATTGTGCTCCTGCTTTGGTACAGTCTCTCCTTATCATATTGCTGACGCAAGGCCTCCTTCATTTTCTCCCACGTTCAAATAGGTTCCTTACCTTTCAACCGCCTATCTGCTTGAATCTGGTCCCACCAGATCGCGGCATGTCCCTTTAGACGAGTAGCAGCAAACTTGACCCTTTTCTGTGAAGCGGTCAAAAAGCTTTTCTAAGCTATTAAGCCAGTCCAGAAATTCTTCGGGATTGAGTCTCCCATGAAACTCAGGAACATCAACCCTAATGCCTCCTTCGTTATATAAGGCTCGAATAATGCGCTCATCCCATCGCAAGTTCTCTGATTCCGCATAAGATTCTCCTTCTGATTCAACATCATTGATTAGTTCAGATCTAAGTGGTTCTTGATGCGTCTTGACTCGTTGCATGTTTTGCTACGAGATCTAGGCCCTTCATTCCATAAAAGATAACAATACCCCCCGAGGCTCCTGCATCAAAAAGTGTGGTGTGGGCATATTCCTGCGCAGTTGAAAGGGAAAGAGGAAAGCCTTATAGCCTTCACCACAGCAAGGGCCACCCCAGCAAGTGTTGCGTAATACGTCTCGGGACCAAGGTTCTGGTAACCGATTTGCTGACACTGTGTGTCAGATCTGTGGTCGTTTTGGGCATACTGCGCTTGCCTAAGCTTTCTCATACTTATTGGCTTTACTTTACCTTTACTGATGGCTCGAGAGCAAGAAAAAGGGACTGAACTTCTTTCAAACGAACTTGAGCGGAGAGCTCTATTTGCTCTAGAAGCTGCTGGCCTACTGGATGGGAGAGGAAGTAAGCCTTTGCCTTTCTTCGCTATGTAAATAGAGGGCCAGAATGAGTGCCCTCAACAATTCAATGGATTAAGGTGATAGAGTGTTATCAGGAGACGCTAGGCTTCGGAATTGAAAAAGAAAAGTGCTCTTTTTTTTTTTTCGTCAGCGCTCATCAAGTTCTTGTTTGATCTGCCGCTGTTAGAACACCACAATATTCGTCCTTTTGGGGTTAATGCTCGCAATGGTGAATCGATCATTCGATCTCCTTTGACTTCTGCGACGGCGGAATGGAATAAAAGTAATGAAACCTGCGATGGCTACTGAATAACCTCCTTTGACTTTCTCAATAATAAAGCCTTTGACCTTTGTATTCGTTCGCCAAATCTTGTTCAGTTCCATCCAAGCTCGGTTTTGTCTGAATCTTCGTGGAAGAAGAAGAAGCGGTTCACCAGCCACTACATCCAGGGATCCCACCAAATCATTAAACCTGGCGGCTGCTCGCTCTTTGATCAGTGATTCACCGGCCACTACATCGATGAAGAATCTCTCCAAAATCCGCTTTTTGATCAGTGATTCACCGGCCACTACATCCAGGGATCCCACCTTATTCTCAAACCTGGTGGCTCGGTTGATTGGCACTCCTGTAGGCTCATCTTGCATACAAATTCTGGGGGTCCCAGGTCCTGCATCCACCAAGAACATTTCTTCCCTTAAGCGTAAAACTTCAGATTGTAAGGCGTTTCCACTACATAAGAAAAAACTGGAATTAGATCTTGGAAATGATCGACTCAAATAGATGCTCATCATAAGCTTTTTTTTCTCCTCTTCCTATTGATCAGAAGCATCCAGCAGCGCCACGTCAGTAGAAAGAGTTAAGCTACTAAGCGGCGCTGCTGTTGGGGAACTCGGTAGAAGCGATTTGCCGCTTCCGCCTCTCTAGGCTTCACAAGAGCTCCCCCCCTATATAGAATGAAAAATGAGTCTTCTCCTGCTTTTGCTTTCCTCCACTATAAAAAATCCGAAGGGAATTGAAAATTCCGAAGGATTACCCTTTTGTTTGAGCAGGGGGCTCCGAGTCCTGTGTTGACAAAGATCAGATAGGATCCTGCTGTGATCCTCGATCTCTTCCTGAATATTGATCAACGTTCTATCGATATTCAGGAATTGCCCACGCGACCCTCATCCATTAAGTCAGAAATGCTTTCTTCAGAACCTCGTAAATAAAAGCCTTACTAGAGGGGGGGCAAAGAGGAGCTGTGAAATCAATCCCTCTTTTTCCTGTGACTAGTAGGGCTAATGAACGACCCTTTGATCTATGTCGTTCCCAGTTCAGCCAGGTTTTCTTATAAATGCTCAAATGAGTGGAGCGAGGGGCTTTAGAGGGAAAAAGGGGGTGGGGGCGAGCTTTAATTGAAGTAGGGAGTCAATTAACAACGAGGCTGTAGTTTACTAATAAGGACTATTGCGACTAATCTAGCTACCCCGAAGAGAAGGAAGGCCACAAACTAGAGCATATTTTTTAGATATCCAAAAAATGAGAGCTATTAGCTTAGCTGGAGGTTTGCTTGACCCGCTGACTTGGAACTATTTAAACACGACCTTTCCTGGGCTCTGAAAAAGAAGGTTCCAATGAATCCGAGGAAAAGAGCACATTATGGCCATGACCAGCTAAAGATCACTGCCATCTCACGAATTGGATTCGAACCAATCAAGCTACTTGCCCTTTAGTAGATCGTGAGTTTGGTCACCCGGTTCGTCTTTCTGACTTAAAATGGCTACATCCGGGGGGGGCTTCTCTTATAATCCCCCCTCCCCACCGTTCTACCTCCCGTATGAGGCTAACGATTTTGTTGAAAAAGGCGCTCTGCCTATCCTGGCTTCTTACCTCTTCCAATAAGGTGAGAAGTTCAGCCCAATTCTTGCCATCATTTTGGGTAATATCATTGATGGCCCAAGGCCATCGAAGGTGGTGTGGTTGGTAGGGGAAAGTCTCCTTGGTCCGGTTTTTCCCCACTAACCAATTACGTTATGACCACTGAACAAACTTGGTTGACGAACATGGTTTATGCGCCGCTAATGTAGCGGCTTGTCGAGCATTTGACAAACTCACACCATCCATTTCAAATGGGATTTGTCCCGTGGACACACGAGCAATCCAACCCGTAGGATTTCCTTTTCCTCTTCCCATTCTTACTTCTGTAGGTTTCCCGGTAATAGGGAGATCTGCGAGAACTCTTACCCATATCTTACCATTTCTTCGGAATTGTCCGCTCATAGCACGATGGAATTGTCCGATTGTAGCCCGACGCGCTGCTTCAATGGCTCGATATGAAAGACGACCAGCTCTACAACTTTGAGTGCCATATCTTCCAAAACCAAGTTGTGTACCGTCCGGTTCGCAACCCCTACTACATCTGCCTTTACGATATTTACTATATTTCGTACGTTTCGGATATAGCACGTCCCCCTTATTTTTGACTATATGAAATCCACACTTTGACACCTGAGATTCCGTAACGAGTAGATACTTCCGCAGGAGCATAATCGATTTTCTGGTTAAATACATTACGAGATGTTTTTCCATACTTTCCGCATTCAGTTCTAGCTATTTCTGCACCTTCTGATCGACCTGAACAACATATACGGATCCCCTCAACGCCTTTTTTCATTACTAATGGAATATCCTTCACTATTTTACTAAAAATGGAACGAAATGATCTTGTTTTGTTTCTCGGTTGAAAAGAGATGTCTTGAGCAATCGGAGAAGCACTTTGATAAACAGATTTAATCTTGACCGACTCAATTAAGGTATTAGTGTTTGTTCTATTAGACAACAAAGATCGCATTTTTTTCACTTCGTTCAAATAAGAGTTGTACCCGTACGGAATTCTTCTGTTTCTCAGTATGATCTCTATCATCATCTCTATTCCCTTTATCAATTCTCCTATCCCACCTAGGTCTATGAATTTCTCTATCAATTCCATTACTTTCTCGTTACCCATGAGGTTCCAACATTTGATCCTTAATTGACCTAGGAGTTGTTCCCGAGCATCCTCAAAAAAAAGGTTATTATACACCCCAACCCCATCCCTTGGAAAGAAAAAGGTAGCACCGAAGAAAGGAAAGAGCGAGATGGTGGTTTTTGTTGTTCCCGCAAAGCGAAGATCATTCGCTTGGCGAATGAAGTGGGTCAACCTCTTTTTGGCTTCGGCCAAACACTTTTTCTCGCTGGTCGAGCTTTCTACAAAAAAAGCGATGCGAGAACGTATTCTCTTATCTAAGCTTCTTCCCTGTGCATTCGCCCCCCCCATCGTAGATGTAGATGGTTCAGCCACGCCCGGTGCCACGAAATGATTGAGAACTACGACGGGGTCGAAATGAATTTGGTTCTTTGTATTCAATAAGTATTGCATGACCGAATAATTCAAGGAGGGGCGCACCGCAGGGAGGGTCCTTTTAAGTAGATGACTCGTCGGGCCGTCGGAGCGGGACTTCTTTGGGAAAAAGAACTTGAATAACTTCGTTTTTCTGAAGGAGTCGTCATTTTCTATCAGGAACGCTATGTCATTTACAACCTCGGCGTATTTCGGATGCGCCCCGCTGACCCGAAGTTTTTTAGAAAGATTCTTCTTTATCGATGGTGATCGGTCATGGTATCCATAGCGTTGCTTCTTTTTCGGCCAAATCCTGATTTCGTTTTGCTTCTCCCGGTCGTCGAGCCTGATCGACTCGACTCGTTTCCCTGCCCCCCGACCTCTCACTTCGTTTCGTTTTTCTTCTGTATCGTCGCTTGAACGAAGACAGCCGATCGGCCCGACTTTCCCAAATGCCCACCACCGGCCCTTCTCCTTTCCGGGTCTGGATTTTGCGCGTCGTTTCAGTCGTCGTGGTCGACGGGGAAGAAAGAAATGAATGAATGTTCTTTTGGGAAAATGTAGAATAATACACCTACCCAGACGAAAGCCAAAGGTGAGTCTCGTAGGTGGACGTATCGAACCGAAATAAGATCTCAGATTGACATCTTGATACACTGATTTACCATAATAATAAATAGAGTCAATGGTGACTCCGCCGTGGGAAGAGCCGCTTCTTTCTTGCTTGATATGGGGGGGCTTCCATTCACCAGCGCAGACTCAAAGTGCTCTCCGAACCGTGCTGGATAGTAACCCATCACACGGCTCTCAAACCCAACCTGTGGTGGATCCCGGGGGACAAAGTCAAAGCGCTTGATCCTTTGCCCCATACTTTGAGATGCTCCTCCCCGCCGATCAAGCAGCGACGCTGCTCGTGATAGGCTTAGCTTTAAGCCGCTATCGCTCGGTTCGGATAAGTCAAGTCCCTTCGGTCGGTTCGCTTAGGTGGTCTTCCCTTATCTTCCCTAACGTTCAGA
The DNA here is from genome assembly GCA_036897585.1 of Francoa sonchifolia. Taxonomy (NCBI): domain Eukaryota; kingdom Viridiplantae; phylum Streptophyta; class Magnoliopsida; order Geraniales; family Francoaceae; genus Francoa; species Francoa sonchifolia. The sequence goes on along the minus strand of JAYMTB010000007.1, from coordinate 1,417 downwards.
GTTGTTCTGGTTTGAGAAAGGAGCACCGGCCGAGCGCCCTGAATGAATAATAAATGGACAGCAGAGGGAATCAATGATTCTTATTCAACCGAGTTGAAGCTAGCAAGATGTCGATTACACACCGGAGGTTGGTAAGAACTGAGGGACAATGCCCCCCTAACCTAAGTGGGCCTACCAGCGAAGCAACTGGTACTTGATCGGGCGGGGGGCGGTTTGGTTTCGTGCAACGCCCTCGCAGCAGGAAGAGGCAGTTGTCATTTGAAAGAAAAGGCCCCTGCAATCTTTCTAAAGCGATAGGCTAACGCACCTTGACTAATATTCTAAATGTGATAATAGAATAGGCCCTTCTTTCTCAAAGTAAAGTTTCTCGCTTGTTGCTTTAGAAAGATTGCAGCTAGCGCGCTTTACTAATAACATAGAAAGAAAAGGCTCTTCTCCTTTTCTACGAATCTACAACTCTCTTTACTGAGCGAGACTCCATCCATATCCCTACTAGTGGTTATTCTTCATTTTCCATTCTATCATTTGTTTGATTTTACAGCTCAAACTAGGCTCCACTTTAGATAGGTTTTCGGTCTTAATCAAGATAGGTCAGTTTCTTTAAAAGCCGGTGTTGCCTGTAGGTGGCTGCTTAGTCTCATCCGAGAGTCTAATCTCTTTGTACTGCTTTTTTTCTTTGAAAAAAAAAAAGAAAGAAGGGGGTCGATTTAGGCTCCTTCCCTTCCACTGCATAGCTGCGCTAGCAGGTACTACGAGCCCTCTGTCCCACGCATCTAACCAGCTCGCGTGGTTCACCGGTTCCACCGAAAACTCTCATTTGTTGAAGCGGAGCATAGTGCGCTTTAGGCGCCGAGCGAGAAAGGTCTCTTCTTTCGTTTCGGTTTATTCACTGATCTGAAACTTAGCACTTGTTTTCTTATTGATTCCAGGGGCGGCGGCGTTCTTGAATGAAGTCTATCCGAACCGAATTAGCACTTCTCAGATCAGGCTAGGCCTCTCCAGCTGAGCTGGGCGCCGGGGCCCTGGATGCGCTAGCGATCGGCACATAGGGGAGTGGTTGCCCGGGTTTCTCGACCTGGTATCCTGCACCTCGCGTTCATGATATCTACATTCAACTGTGCCCCGGAGACACGGTCGAAGCACGCCCGCCCAGTGTGCTTCTTTCACGACATGCTCTGGTCCTGGGTGTCTTCCAGTGGTCTTCTCGCGTTAGAAGAAGTCGTGTCCGTCCCGGACATCTGCAACGTCCTCCCACGCTTTTCAAAATATGAAATATAGGACAAACTGAAGGAAAAGACTGACCCATTCGGTGACTTTCGCGGTCGCCCTCACTGAACCGACTTGAATCTGAACTACGATTCAGATCAAGTCTTACCGAAATAGGATTTCCTTTTCGTGCCATATGCGCTTAGACTTG
>JAYMTB010000006.1:0-37031 GCA_036897585.1 Francoa sonchifolia | reverse complement strand
ATAGAAAGGTTTGTAGAAAGGGGCTTCAAAGCTTGTAGTTTAGGGGTGCGCAGGTTTGGAACCCTATACAAGGGGCTAGCGTGCAATGGCTTTCTCTGATAGGGGCTCGCTTCTTCAAGCGGAGCTTGCTGCTCGTCAAAGCCGTAGCTTGCTGCTCGCTCGCTGTCTACTAAACGAGCCTTCACTGCCCGCCCGGCCCCTCTCTTTAATCTTAAGTAAAGTGAAGTCAAATCAATGAAGTGAACAGCCCAACCTCTTTGTTTGAAGCTTTGCTTCCCCTAATTCCAAAACACAACAATAGACTTGCAACTATAGTATAGGAAAAAGCTTCTCTTTGATAGCGGTCATAGGGGGGTTCAGAAAGGATCTGATCGTAGATAGAGACTGAAACCTGTGCGGGGGTAAGGGCGGATGTAGCCAAGTGGATCAAGGCAGTGGATTGTGAATCCACCACGCGCGGGTTCAATCCCCGTCGTTCGCCCATCAATAAATGGACCATTTGTTACGGAGACACAAGACAAACCTAGAAAGCATTTTTTCTGCAAGTCATCTCGAGGCTTTCAAACGCATCCAAGCAATTGGTATCCTATTGAAAGAAACCATAGATGCGCGTCGCCTACTTGCTGAAAGCACAAATGGAATGGCTGATCATTCCATTCATTGTATGAAGTTTTTAAGACCTCACTAATCAACCTTACACTTTTGAGTTCATAATGAATGAAATGAACCCCCGGATGAAGAAAAAATCTCCCCTCCCTTTTGCTAAACGAAATTATTCAATGACACTCGTCGCGGAAATGCAGACATCTAGTACTCTGAAGCAAGCCTCTTATCTGCCAAAGCCGTCTCTAAAGGCAAAGAGGGGTCTTTTTATTCGCCTATGTTTTAGTCTTAGCAAAACCCTTCCTATTTTGATAGCGTCGAATACTGGAGATCCCCCACTAGCTCCAGTGCCAGTCCCACGATTCAATAGCTGCCTATGAGCCTATGAGTCAAAAAAGAAGAAGCGATTCGATTTTTTCTAGAGCATAAGCCCTTCTCGAGTCATACCTTTGATCTTTTTATAAGATACCACCCACCAATGCTACCAGAGCAGGTCTCAGTGAAGTTACTATTTAGTCAGATCGGGGATTAGTTAAAAAATAAGATATTCCGACAACAGTCAAGTCATCAGGATCAAGGAAGGAAAGATAGTAATCGACGGTACTAAGACTCAGGGCATTCTCTGCCATTGATTCTAGCACAAGACCGCTGTAGTTGATAAGATCTGCACCGCTTTCTGATAGTTGACCCAGAGCGGATGAAATGGATCTTCTGTCCTCTGCTTTCTTTCCCTCAAACCTGACACCAACAGCTGATTCACTAGCTAGTCCTCCAACAGCTCTTACTGGAACAGAAAAGACTAGAACTGGTACGTGAACAGCGGGTACGTAAAAAACCTCAACAGGGCATTCGTGAACAGCTGATACGAGAGCAGCGGTTACGCATTCAGTTACCTTTTCTAAGAGCAGTTATTCCAATTCCTACTCCTAGTAGTGCACTCACTAACTTGACAGCCAAAGCAGGGGAAGACTTGCTTCAAGGAGGAAATTTTTGATACTCATAAAAGCAGTAAGCAAAGAAGCGGAAGGCATAGAGTCAAGACAGAAAGCCGGGGGCGTAGCGGGACAAGGTTACTAAGGCATTCATTCAGTAAGAGCAGGAATCAAAAAGCTAGTGCCAAGCTAAAGGCTAACAATTGCTTACATTACAGCTCAAAACGAGGGATCTTGTTAAAGATGGCGATATGGACATTCAATCAATGCTTTCGGGAAGCCTAGTACTCCTTCGACTAGAGGAATAGCCGTGGGAGGAATAAGAAGTAGCAATTCCCTGCATCCCCCTCTAACGAGCCTTGCCTTATATTGAAAGATTCATTCTTGCGCTCTTCATTCTAAAGTAAGGGCAAGCATTAGTTATTCAAAACTACGATTCCGGTCCTAAGAGCTGATTCGACGGGATTACTATGATGATTCAATTGCACACCCAATTTGCCACGAATCGACTTCTGAATGAATCAAATACGTTGTTAGGACGAATACGCTCTTACTGTTAGAGAATCCGCTGCTTGAGTTCGAGTGCAAGCTAGAGTTCCTCTTGTTCCGACTATCGGCTACCTCTCTGACTACCGGAAGTGGAAGGGCATACTCTAATCCAGTGATCAAAGCGGACGAGATTGGTTTCATGACTAGCTGACTTGGACATGGCGAGGGCTTATTCAAGAATCGATTCATCCACTTCAGAAAAGGATCTTCAATATCTTTCATCATCCCCAAAGACTAACCAAAAAAAGGCGAGGCTCTGAAAGAGGTGCACGCATTCGCCACTCGTATTGGGAAGCAAGCAGATCTCCTATGGAAAGAAAGTAAGCGGGTGGGTAATAGCAATCCGAGCAAGCAAAGAACTAGAGAATCGTATGCTGGCAAACGAATTGGGCGGCGTGAAAGGAAAGCGCCGCTTGCTCCAAACCATGAGATCCAAGAGAGTGCCCGGTCATCATCATTCCACTCCCTTCTTGGTCTACTTCGGTTACAACTTTATCTACGGTGCGATCAGACCAAGTGCGAGATTGGATCGAGGAATTGCGTATGAAAGGTTTATGGTCTATCTTATACTATCTATCTAGTACGATCGATCAAGTCATTCAATTCAGTACAGTATCTTCGTCGGTGTCGGTCGTTGTAGTTGATATTGATTCTGATTAATTCGTTGTTTCCAGTTTCGTTTGTGCATCTTTCTTTCTTCTCTTATGAAATTGCATCCAGCTTTTCTTATATTCAATTGTTAGTTACCCGGTAATGTCACATTAACTATTCTGTGCTCGTGGGATATCTTTACTAAGGTAAAGAAGGAAAAGATAAAAAAAAAGATTCTGAATTGAATCTATATAAATGGATCATTCTCAATTGGCCGAAGGCCTTTCAACCGGCTCTCCACCTGCGACCTGGAAAGAAGATCCACCTACTGAGCTTTCTTTCAGGGCAATGAGGTTGCTTTAGTGTACCTTGTACTAGCTTACTTTATTTCTAAGGGTTAATGCTCATTTGGTGATTAGCTCACTTGTCAAATCCAATTTGAAAGTAATCCCAGAATCCAGTAAGAAGGGAAAGATATTGCCCTTCATTGGGGCGATCGGAGTGAGAATACCGCAACAAGCTTTAAGGAAGTAGGCCCGGGGACCGGGAATCGATACCGGAGATTGATGACCAGCAACGGACAAATGAAGAGATTATTTTCACTGATCCGCTAAAAGACTAGGGCTATGGTAACTAAACCGGTGTCGGCTACCGTTGACTGCTTTGTCGACTCTGTTGACGGAGTACCGCTCACTGCACGGCTAAGGGAACTCTGTCTTGTATGCTAAGAGAAAGTCTTCGGTACAACTCTTCTTTTCTCCGTTCACTCCTCTCCTAACGCAGGCAAGGCAACTAAATGATTGATAGCCGAATCGGTGGACTGCTCGGCTCCTGCTTCTTCTCTGTTCTCTGCGTGGTAGGCTTGAACCCTATTGTGGTTAAAGAAAATAGGAAGTCCCCGCCCATACTTCACTTTTCAACTCATAGCTTAAGCTCTCAGACTAGAGCTATTCTCACTAAACCGAATCTGTGCCCGCATCTGTAGACTGCATTGTCGATACTGGACACGGTAACTGAACTGCTTATTATTGTGTCGAAAGAGGAACTCACACTCAAAACATAGCTTTTAAACTACTAACTGAAGCTATCAGACTTGGGATCTTTTACCGTTACCTAAGCTTCATCTGTTAATCTGTTACTAGCCCGCCCTCTGTTCATCGAAGACCGCTAACGGAACTCTTTATTGATTGTGTTTACAGAGTAGCAAAAGGAGGAATTCAAAGTCAGCAAAAAAAAAGACGTAGATGAGTTTTGACTGGTACAACCACTCTATTGAAAAACCATCGAGTTCCATAGGCATCGCCTCTCGATCCAATCCCAATCCGACGACATACCTGGTTAGTTTCTGAGAAAAGACCAATCAAGGACCCTTTAGTGCCTGCTGGATTCTTACCTTTTGGAGCCACTCATAAGGAAGGAATGCAGTCTCGCGGAAAGTCTTCCACCGGAGTTCGACGACCTACCGGTTACCAAGTCACAACTTTAGATCCTTCTTTTTTGAGTTGCAACACAGGACGATCTTATCTTTTCAACGGGCTGGGCATCGTCTCAGAGCGATATCCCTACTGAGCGCGAGGATTTCTTTTTTTTATATATTTTCTTGCTTGCTGGCTTTAATTAAAGGCTGTGATTGCTTGTAATCTATATATAGTCTTGAGTGAGCTCGCTTACTCTTCTTTCCAGTCGAGTGAATTGAATTACCTCGGATTGGGAGAACAGATCGGTACTTGAAGCTGCTAAGAGTTCTCGTTCTACTTCCTGTTGTTAGGTAGGATGAACCGACCCCTTATTCAATAGGGCTTGGCTTGAAGCCTGTTCTGTTCCTTTAATAGGTATGAGGGGTCGGGTATGATCTCAGGTCTATTCCTTGAATTTCAATTTCAGAGAGAGAAGAAGAGGAAAGACTTCCGGGTGTTTGATCGATGGAATGCTTGCTGTCAGCATCTGTTACTGAACATCTTGCTTGAAGCTCTGTTCCCATGTCGGTGTGAGCTCTCTTCAGATATTATTAGCGAGATGAAAGAGAAGTCCTTCAAAACTCCTCCCCTTACGAACAAGAAGAGCTGGAAGGGAAGTCGGACGGTAGGACTGTATTGCTCAAGGGCAGGATCTATCTTTACAGGAAAGAAGACGGGGATAAGCGCCCTATCCACCAACCAGTAACTGCAAAGAAAAAGCGAGATGATCCATCATAACGAGAATTTCCATTTGCATTACCAGAAGAAAGATGCGACCGATACCTCTGATGATCTATTCCTCTTTTCCATACCACCCCGGTTCTCTAGGAACGTAATCGTAGGGAGATTTCGCCCCGTCTACGTGGCATAGTTCTTTCTTTTTTTGTTAGACCCTCACTACGTAAATAATTGCCATATATCGGGAAAGCCTTTCGCAATACCAGTCGAAGCCCTGAACAAGTTGATTAATCGCCCTTCCTATACTCATCCGATCGCTTGGTTCTGAACACGGTTCGTTCCCTCCATAAAATGGAGCTCAGGAGCCCTATCTATGAACTATAAACTGATGTAACACGGTCGAATAGGTCCCGCAGCTTTCTGAATAGCTTACTTTAGCTGCCCTTCCCCCCTCCCATGGAAAATAATTAGCACGACTTACAATCTATTCCCACCCACCTTGCTCGCTTGCTTTTGATCTAACTTCGTGTATCTGCCTCGTTTGTTTCAAAGCTAGCTTAAAGCTCTAGAATTGGGTCTATTCCTTCCCTGCCCCCTATTCGCTTAAGGCCAGCTTCTACCCGAGCAAAGAGCATCCAGCTTGCTGAGCAGCCCTCGCGCCCTCCGTCTTTGGTGCAGTGTTGTCGGGTGTTTACGCGACACCCCGGCCCTTAGGAATCCCCGTCCTCTGGTGCTCTCTCCGACGATACAGTAGCGCTCTCTGCTCAGGTATACCTGATCGAGTTTATTGAGTGTTCAGCGGATAGGTTCAGCCTATTGTTGCACTTACGTTAGTTATAAGGCCCCCATGGAGTTGGCTAATACGATCTTATAGAGTTGTGCAGAGTGGAAGCCTTTCTTCCTTCTTTTTGTTTTGGAGTTTCAATTTGATCTCGTTTCATTCTCCCGCTGTTCTCCTATTTCTTTTTCCCTCGAGTCTTTTGGAGATAATCATTGCGAACCCGATGGGACCGAGTGTGGATATCCGTTTTCAATCGATTCCCCCGGTGCCCCAGACGTGATTGCATCGACGGAAATGAAGACCGAAGCTGCCCTTACTGGAATACTGACTCCTTTAAGGAGTGCAGCCAGCGCGTTACTTCGAAATGGGCTGAGAATACCGTGTTAAGTCGGTATCCTGTGGTAAGGTTAGGTTTCAAGACAGAGTGAGCTGGAAAACAGCGAATCTTCGCGATTCCGAACTCCCTAAAGCAAGCTTAGCTTCGTCCAGCCCATGACTGGTGCATGAAGGTTTTACGTCTTATTCCTATGGATGGGACCAGACTGCCCCATTGAAGCGGCTGGCTAAGCTGTCAGTTTGATATTCCTTTCAAATGAAATTCCAACTTCTTTCTCTCGACCTTTGCTCCGTCCCGGCGCCGGTCAAAGCACAAGGTAGAAAATAAAAGTACGGGCCGGTGTCTGGTGAACACATTCGTAATATGAGTATGGGTCTAGTAGGTGTACAAGGAAGGAAGCGAGGTACTTCTATCGTTCAGCGTCGACAAGGTAAGTAGTGGATCTTTCTTATCGAATGAGATGGTATACAGTCAAAGCAGAAGTCTCAGCATCAACAGAAGAAAAGGAAGAAGATCAAGCTTATCCGACCGAATAAACCGTTAAAGAGAGAGTCTGTTCAAAGGTCTAGAAGAGGGGGGCCTAGAGCTAGCTTTTTGCTAGCTTTGAAACATGGGCCGGTGGGAGGGGAGGGAAAGAGTAATACCCAAATAAGTAGCGGTAAAAGAAAAAGAAGATGGCAAAACAGATTCACTTAAGCTTCTAGCTGGCTTGCTAGCCAGCCTTTCAGCTGCTCTCGCTTGAGAGAAAAAGGGCGGACTCTTGCATGCTCGTATACCGAGAAAGAATTGAGAAATTGTTTCCACTCGAGAAGCAAGGAGATCAAATCCTTTTGCTGCTTTGAGATACATATTGATATCTAGCTGGGCGAAAGAGCACAAAAGGGAGTGGTTTCAATGGAAGTTGCAAGAAAAACTACTAGAATTCACTACATGGAACTATGCCCGCTTTGGTTATCTTATCCTAGCATTGAAAACTTTCTCGACAGGACCGATCTTTGCTTTCTAGTGAAATTGCTTTTTCATCCCGCCGTCGTGGAAGGTCATATTCTCATTTTCTAGTTGCAGAAAGCCTTTCTCGAGGAAGTCCACCCTTTGAGGTTGGTAAGTCCCATCGACTCATCAAGGTTAAGTAAGCTGTCTATCCGTCTGACACCTTGACTTCATCGCCTTGCTCGCGTCAGTATCAACATCAGATGAATGAGATCTTCTTTCTACGAGGTAGGGTGGGGCTGGTTAGAGCTTTTTGGTACCCCATAGTCTGTCTAGTGTAGATGGAAATGTTACTTCGAGGTATGATCTTTCGGTAGAAAAAGAGTTGTTGGGTTTGCAGAGCAGGATATCCTTTGACTAGGAAAACTTGTGAAGAGTGAACTAGATTATCCCCCCTTTCTATGGTAGGTCAAAAATACCTCTTTCTTTGGTAGAATGATAGCTAAATTGGGAAAGTTTTCGTTGTCAGTAGATACTGTTGAGACCTTTCGAAATGCTCTTTCATGTGATTCAATTTAAAATAATTCTCACGCATAGCTCTAATACGCCGTTGGGCGAGAAGGGAAGACCGGGCTTCGCAGTCCAGTTATTCAGTAGTGGAATAATTCCATGACATTGTTTGAATCTACACTATCAATTTCCCCGTTCCGCTGCATCCCCTCTTGAAAAGAAAGAACACCCCCCCTTTCCTTTTAGTCTAGGCTTTAGGCCTGATAGTTCATTCTCGAGGATCACTGAACTTGGCTTACTTCTTACTTCTAGCCGCACTCTATTCTTACATAAACCAAGCAGCCAGAAAGAAGCACCCACTCTGAAGCTAGCTTTCGTTCTAACCCGATCTTATATCTCTCATCGTGAAATGAGCTACCTATCTGAATGTCGAAGATGCACCAGCCACTCCATATGACATTGGGAGAGAGTGTAATGGCACCTGATCTCATTGAATTGTTGAGTGTTCACCCGAGCTTGATCTTCTATTTCTATTATAGAATCACTTGACTTTGCGAAAGACATACCCGGTTGAGTTCAACTAAACCAATCGACAAGAGGGAAAGATGCCCTTGTTCTACCATTGATTCACCTTCTTCCCATGACACCGACCTAGATCCCAACCAATCCAGCAAGCGAACTTGTAGGTCTGACTGGCTTGAAAGCAGGAAACTATCATCGGAGAACGAGTTCACCCGCCATTCATTAATCGATCGCTATCAGTGAATTTGATGTCAGAGAAAGGCTCTGACAAGACCAGCCGGCGAGGAAGACTAACTATCTGATCTTTATTTACGTGATTGAGCGGGATTTTGAAAAGCACAGCACGGAATTAGATGAGTCATCATCGGCCCTGCCATGCCTTCTGTATCCACTTCTGAACCGGACACATATAGTCCATTGAATCACAGGTCAACGGAATGCGATCAGAGGCAAGCTCAACAAGCCAGCTCAGATTCAAAAGATACGTGCCGAGCCGGGGCAGCCTCACTTCCTATAATTGAAGAGAAAGAGAATGCCACTTCACCGACGAGGAGAAAGAGTTGGAAATACAAAAGCCACTTCTCTATACGATAGTGGATTCAAGTTCAATGAAACCGTTTTACCGTTGGCTTAATGGACGAATTCGGATAGGAAGGGGCGAAGAGCTTAGCCGCTAGGCGAAGGGTAGACGGAAGAAAGAAAGCCATCACGCACGAAAGCAAGTGTAGCTCTCACCTGATCTCCTTTAGTCTTTCTCCCAGTCGATTAGATAAAGGCTCTTGCTACTTCCCACGAGGGTAGGAAAGTCAATAGCGTAGATAAGAAAGTGGTTTTCTCTATTGATGCTAATAGTGCCCCTGGTACAGAAGGTTTCACTGTCAAAAAAGATCAAGCTTGTTGGGATAGGGCTGAGCCCGGAGGAGAATCCAGAGAGGGCTCATCTGATGGGGGTCACCCTCTTTCCGTACGAGAGTCCGAACCTGTTTAGAAAGAAAAAAGCCTGGAGTGGAGGGGTATACCAATGATAGCGGGACAACCTCCTATTGATAATAGAGATATTCTGTTGAAGAAGTGACTAAGCAATACAGAGTGAAACCCCTACAAGAGACCGTCCTGAAACACAAATTTTGACTCTCTGAACCGGAAAAGCTGCTAAGAAGTGGGTAGCTTAGAAAGGTCAAGTAGGGTATGGTCTGAAGTCTTGCTTGCTCCTACCTATAGAGCAAATAGTTGCAACTGCCTCTGTGTGCGCACCTATGCTAATGGTCCTGGATCTCCATTGGATTGTAAGGAGAAGTCAAGACCTCTTTGTTGCACACCAAAGGATTTTCCACCCAGAGCCCCGGCCTAGATCTAAGGATCCGGTTTTTTACATTACTTGAAGTTGAATCCGAAGTTGAGTTGTATTTGATCCAGTTGACTGAGGCTTTCAATCAAATAGTCGCATCAGCGGCATAAACATTTTCTCACCCCCACTACCGGATAATAAAAAGCATGAGGCTCGCTGGGTGAGAGCTTCACGACATCCACTTCTTGCGTGTGAACGGCGTCTTACTTCAGTTCAACCTCGAGACCCGTCCCTGATAAGCAAGGACAGTTGACCGTAATTGGCGGAGGCAGTTCGAATAGGGGTCATTCTTGAAAGCTGCTGTGAGAGTGAGGCACCTAAGTTGCGTTAACCACGTAGTGTAGGGCCTTAGTTAGTCCAGTAGTTTAACCGGTTGGTTACAGCAGCATCAAAAATAGTTCACTATGATCAGTGAATGATTTTATAAGAATGCCCGAGCGAGTTAGATCAGAGTTTAGCCCATGGATTCTCCAATAGCGAATCCTCTAGTGACAGATCCCAGATCCCTTCTGACTTAGTTTATGACTTTGAATCTCTTTCCATTCCAGTCATCAAAAACATGCTGCAATCAAAGAATGACAACATAATGGAATTATGTGAATAGATTGGCAGATATCAGCCCCCTCCATTTATTTACTTTTTTGTAAAACCTCTATCTTCTATCCTATTGTAGGCCGATAGGTCCGCTATAGCCTATCCGCCCACAGAGGTACCCAAACCCGTCGCCCTCTCTAGGGCTACCTCTGTCTGCCTTATAAAATGAGCTGTACCAAGAGAGAGGAATAGCCTCTTTTGAATTCCCTGTGCTACGGCTGCTGCTACAGCAGCATATGTTATGATCCTCTTCTCTGAGCCGCACCTGGCATCTCAGTTGTTGTTGTTATCAACCGCCTTTTTTTGAATCATTGAATACATTCACAACCATTAGTGAATTCCCACAGCAATCCCAATCCCTTGCTGATGTGATGTGTTTTCCATCGCACCGACGCTATTGTGTTTGCGTGAAGCTCGAGAGTCAACAAATGCAGGAATAGCTCCTCTGATTACAAGCAAGATTATTCTATTTATAAGAATTGGAAAGTGGATCTATGGAGCTCGAATTCAAGGCTTGCTATGAGGCCTGCATGCAAGTCTTGAATAGATATTTTATACACTCCTAAATCTCTTGAAAATCTCCTTGCAGCGAGCACTGTTTTCTCTCTCGACCCTTAGGATTTTCCAGTAGAAAGTCTTATGAGAAGAATTCAGTTTCATAGAGCTGAATAGGCAGCTGGAAGTCAACAAAAAACATCTGTTTTCTGCTTCCGCGGTCGAATCTACGATCCTCGGAACTCAAAAAAAAAGTTTGAACTCTCTTCGTCTTCTTCTTTGTCTCCATTTCCAGCTTCCTCTCCTTCACCTTTTTCTTTACCCCCCTACTTCTTTCTTGTTGGCTGGTCAATTTCAATCCCCTTTATTTGACTTTCCCCCTCCTCATCAGAAATGACTGTTATTGGTGTCGTAAGGCGACGCGATCCCGGTGTCTCGTCACTTTGACCCCCCTTTCCCTTTCGAAGCCCGGACTCCGGGGTGGAGGCCTCACCCTTGGAAGCGAAGAAGGGGGCTATAACAGAGGGAAAGAAAGGCGACCGATAGCCCTTCTTAAAGACAGAAAGCACAGACCGGATACTGGGACTTCTTACAAAGCAAAGAATGGCTTGACTCCCTGGATTCCTTACTTCCTTACCCCCGAAAGGAAAGACTTATTCACAGACAGAGAGGGAAAGGAAAGAAAGAGACAGACTTTCTCACCCAAACTCGCTGACATGGTTTCTTTATCAATGAACTGTGTGTCAACGTTGTGCCGTCTTTTTCACTCTCTCACTATCTGAACTTGAAGGTTAAGTCAGTGTTCCGGGAAACAAAAGTAGATACGATACGGGGCTAAGAAAAAAAAGTGCTTCTATCGAAGAGGCCCACGCTTCTTGTGTTGAAGTAAGTACACCGGTTATGTATTATAAGATCAATGGTCTGTCTTCTTAGGAAAGAAGTAAGGTGGTATACTATATTTATCCGCTATTCCTGCTAGGGAATAGAGTAAGGACTTTACCGATCTTATCTAGCTTGTAGCTAGTAGCTGCTGTTGTTCCTTCTAGTTGTTGCTAATCAGTTGTAGCTAGCCTCCCCCCGAGGGAGATAAAGGGGGGATCCTCTTCTCTATGAGCTAACCTTGTTATAAGCCCTCTTTTATCTATCCGAAAAGGCTCTTTAAAGAGACCTATAATAGGGTCCTAGCTGAAGCCCTTGAAACTCTTGTTTGAAAGGCATATCTCTTGTTCTCTATGAGTGATGGGAGGGTTTGAATATCCTACTACGAATGAATTGCCTTCTTTGCAAGAGCCTAAATCCTGATATTCCGCAATTTCCAATCCCTGCAGCAGGAGGGGATTCCGCACTTTAAGTTCTGTCCAGGCGCTTTCTTTATTAGTAAGATCCGGGGGATAAGCTAGGATTCTTGAATAGTCTCCATCAGCTCAACCAAGAAAGTGTGTTGTTTTGAGTAGTCATTTAGGTGGTAACAGAAGCCAAGTGAGGAGAATGAGTGAGAAAGGGTCCTATCTTATTCCATTTCTTCCCTAACTGAGGTCAGGCAGGCACGGCTAAGTAAAATAAATAACTGCTAAAGTAGAACTGATAGTAGTAGCGCATCAACAAGTGCCTTAGAGTCACATTGAACCTGAGCAGAAGTTCCATTGATTCTTTCAACCTAGAACCTGTACTAGATTGTAAGCTATCAGGGCTGTTTGCCAGAGCTAAAACCAGCTCAGGGGAAGGGGTCGTTGAATAAGCAAAACAACCAATTGATGACGTCATAGAAGAATTTCCACCTATGGATGAGAATTCGGAATTAGAAATGGATAATGCTGTTTGGACTCCTACCGAAGCTGGGACTCAAGCCCAAGGCATGGATCTGGTTCGAGAAAGGGTGGACGAAGACTTGGTTGAGCCTGAACCCGGTCCTTTGAGGCGCTGTTAAGCCTTAAGTGAAGTCCCAAAACGGATACGGACCCCTTGAGGATTGGATTGGGGAATCTGAACTTCAACAGTTTAGTGAAGTTAAGTAAGACAGACTTGGTTAGGGGTCTACCTCATTTATCACCGCACTCCTCAACGTGCGAAGGGTGTATGCTAGGCAAGCAACACCGTACCCCTCTTCCAAAAGAATCCAAGTGACGAGCATCAAGGCCTTTGAAACTGATTCATACCGATCTCTGTGCTGTGGACCCATGGCAGTTACCAGCATTGGAGGTCAAAGGTACTTCAAGGTCTTTCTTGATGATTATACCTTAAAAACTGGGGCTTTCTATGTGGAAGTCTAAAAAAGATGATCAGGCAATCCAGGAAGCTCCACAAAGCTTGTCTCGGAGAGGATCGTCTTTCTTCAAAACTACGATTCGAAACGAAGTTAGAGGGCTAGCCCGTGTTGAAATCCCGTCAACGGGGGGAGGGGAGATATTTTTGCAATATCAGGCATATTACTAATCGATTCTTTGGCCTTTTGGTGATCGAATACAACCTACGAACAGTTGTACGCCTACATAACCAACCTCTCAGACCAAGGGAAGAAGGTATCAGATCGAAGAATAGGGGCATTCGAATTTTGGCTTTATACTCTTTCGCTCCTCTTTGTGGAAGAGAGGGAGGTAATGCAATCGACTGGTCGAACGTGGTCGTGGTGGTGCTTGTTGAGTGAATGATCGAGGAGATTTATCGGCTTCCGATTTCGTTTTCAATTACTTCCCTATCTATAGTAGAAGAATGGGCCTTTTAGTAGCTTTTGAGAGAAGTGGTGACAGGCTTGTGATCTAGCCTGATCCCTAATGGGGAAACTAGAGCTAAAGCAAATCCTTTAGTTAGGAACATAGCACATCAATCCTCTTTAACGATGGGACAGCCGGGATATAGACCTTGGTGCCTGGTGGGAAAAGACCCTATTCAGAGGAATCAATGTTTGAGAAGGAGCGGTAGCCGAGAAGAAGTAAGGGAAGGCCCAAAAAGCTAAAGTCTCATTTCACAGCTATATGAGACGCTAACTTCACGATTTATAATGACCTGATAGAGCTCAAAGGAGTTTCATACTTTTCCCGATATATGACAGAGAAAAGAAGTAAGGTAGGGCGGCTTGTAAGTAAGATAAAGCTTCTTTTTTGGCTCATCCGAAGAGCGCTGGCATTATTCTATCTATTTTTCTAGCTATATATAATAATCTAAGTACTAGAGCCAGGCTGCCTTCCCTCTTAGCTGCGCTTAAAGACTTTCCCTTCTGTCCTGAGCTTGACTTCATCGCTACAAGACCGATTGCAAGCCCTACACTAGTAGAAAGAATTCTCTGAGAGAGGGCCTGGAGACTGAACACCTCTTGAATAGAAAGGGGAGCAAGCCTTTGAATTGGAGTATGTGATTCTTTGAGCTGAGCTAAGGCTGAGTGACTTTCCGCCTCCAAGGATGAAGCTATGATAAAAGATAAGGTATGCGAGAAAGGGGCCAGTTTAGGCAACTTGCACTCCTAGTTCACTAAGAAAAGGATTGACGACCTATACCAAGATTATTAGTCTGATTTGACTGTTGGGAGAAACTGACAACTCTCTCATAAGCGTATAAATCATTCCCATTCGAAAGATAGATTGATAATGTCTTCCTAGAAAACCGAAGTTAGCCCAGGCAAGGCAAATTTCATGCAGGTAGCATTTTGATTAACATAACAAGTATGAGGAGGAAAGCCCCACTTCTATTCTATGTTATTGATTGAAATTGATGGAAAAGGCCCCAGTAATGGTATGACCAAAATAAGCCTTGGAGTAGACGGAAGGCAAGTTTGAAGGTTCAGTAGGGCATCCGCTGACTATCTCTTCTACTATCAATTACTGACTGGAAGAAGCGACTCAGCAAAGAAAGAAGGTTCCAATGTGTATTCGCTCATTCGACTGTGACTTCGTATAAGCAATTATCCGAGATTCAATGAGACTACGAGAAGCACATCAATGACTAGACTGGATCGGAGCCCTACTTCGCTATTGAGGTGGAACGACTATCGTATAGGCCTCTCTCAGAGGGCAATGTCAGTTAAGAGAAACCGCAGTTGGACCTATCTCATGGGTAAAGCATAAGTGAACGGTCGATTCTCTAAGAGAGGATTTGTTCACAGCCGAGTCTGTCAAAGAGCTTGGGTAAGCATTCAAAGCAAAAGCAGTCTCCTTTCACGACCACTTTCCAGTATAGGGATAAAGTCCTCTCATTATTCCCTTCCCGAGGGAAGTCAGAGCAATTGCCTTTCTTCTTTATCGCATTGAGCCGAGTGTGGGATCGATCCCCTTCGAGCTAACTTAACTGCCGAGAAAGAAGAACTAGCGACTCTCCGTTCAAGCTTTCAAAGAGCAGATTCCATGGCATCGGACGCAGAGGCATTCCTTTTATCAAAAGAATCTTACTCCGCACCTTGATTTGCTACGGGATATGATCTAAAAAAGCATTTACCTGTGGCCTGCTTCCTGAAAAGAGCTTCTTCTTCCTCCACTTATTAACCGGTTAGCTCAGCCTTCAGGGAATAGAACCACAAAGATAGTGAGTGTCCGTCCTTAAAGAAAAGGCCGTGTGATCAACCGTCATAGCGGGAGACCTTGTTATCGTGGAATTCGTCATCAAGACTAGAGCCGGAAAGAGCTATTGAACAGAGGCCTTCCTCTCATCGCCCTCCATATAAAGGGCTTGTGCCCTCGGGGATCCCCTTTTTATGGACATACTAAGAGTCCACATGCCCAACAAATCCTAAACGAATTCTCACATGCGCACTCACTTCTTTTTCGAACCTATTTTCAGGCAGTCTCGGGGGCTATAGCCACTTTTTCTTATAAAAAGCAATATTGAATGGGTAGGTCTCTAAAGAAGCTTTCTTTGCCTTTGTGGACGCCTAACTCCTCAAAGAGCGAGAGGGACTGACTAGACGGTTGTCAACCAGCTCTGAAGGTTGCAAAGACTTTAAGAGCTTTCCCTGCCAGGCACCGAGAGGGGGAGCAAGTAGCGGTTCCTTAGGTTTAGCCAAAAAATTCGATACACCGAAGTGATCTTGAACGTCACATACAATAAAAGGATCCACGGGTTCAGAAGCCCTACCCTATAAGAAGGCTGTCATCCAAGGGGTTCCTTACATTTGCCAATAAGCTAACTCCCTCTCGAACTGAACTCCCTTTCATCACGGAACTCCCTTTAGACTAGTGCAAAGAGTCATTCTGAGGAATGGAAGAACAGCTTCTTCTTATACCGTTCGTGCCACTCCTTCTCTTCCCGTCTCGAAAGAAAAAGAATGAGCGCTGCCTGCAAGAGCGGTTAGGCCTTTCTTTTCCTAAAGATAGGATCCCACCTTCCCTAATTCAACTGATTCAACTTGAGCAAGAACATCTTATTCAATTCAACAAGTGCTACCCAAAAATCTAATCTCAGTCGAATGCTCCTTAAGTTCGAAGTCGATGGAAGCAAAAATGAAAAAGAAAGATTGATTACGAGGTCGAAGTCGAAATAGTAAAGTAAAGAGTAAAGTCAAGCAGCTAATCCACACAACCATATAAGCAAGTTTTATCAAAAAAAAGAATCCCCTATGAACGTCTGACATGGCCAGAACCTGTCTTTATAGATGTCGAGTGCCGCAAGGGGGCGCAATCCGGCAAGGTTAAGTCCTTTCATAACCATACCTAGAGTAGGAGAAAGAGAAAGCTCTGCAAGAGAAAGAAAGTCACTCCGTAAAGCAAGCACTTAAAGAGAGGTACGAAGTGAGTCTACTTATCTTCTAGAAGAAGAGTCTCTAGCAAATTTAAGAGAAAAATCTATACAAGTATAGAAAGGAATAGAATTAAGAAGAGCTATATATACGGCAATCGTTTTTGCCCTATAATAAGATTGGTCGTAAGGCTTCTTAGTGAGGTGATCGTCACAAAAGGCTTCTCGCGGGTTCTTTTTCAAGCCCATCTCGAATACGATGCGGTAGGGTACTCGTGACCCTGCTGGTGGTGGCTGCCACTGCCTCACACTTAAATGCCGCCAGCTCTGTCTTCCTACTTAAGGCATCCGCGACCTGGTTGGTCCGTCCAAGCTTATACTCTAGCACCATATCAATCAAACTTGGCAAGTTTGTCTTGCTTGCCATCGTCCCTGTTTTGGCGTGAGTTTCTTCTGGGTCAGGAAGTCACTCGTCGCCACATTATCCGTCTTGACTACGAATCGTGACCCGCCTCCACGTTCTCAAGTAGTGCACTATTGCTGTCATCTCCTTCTCTTGGACCGCGCCTCTCGGTCTCATTGAGCTTTCGGCTCTCATATGCTACTGGGTTACCTTATTGTACTAGCACACCGCCTATGGCATAGTATGACGCATCCGTGTGTACTTCAAATGGCTTCGTGTGATCTGGCAACTGCAATACGGGGTCATCAATCACTGCCTGCTTTAGGTCTTCAAAAGCTCTTTGACACTCTTCCGATCAGTGCAGTGCCATGATCGGATCGGTCCGTACGTCCTTCTTTAGGAGATTTTTGAGTTGAGCAGACCTCTTCGAGTAACTTACGATGAATCTTCGGTAATAGTTCACGAGCCCTAAAACCGATCTTAGCTCACTCACCTTGGTAGGTGCTTGCCACTCCTCGATGGCTCTGAAGCCCTAGGAATAGGATCTCCGTCTGTCCAAAGGAGCATTTCTCTTTCTTTACATAGAGGTGATTCTTCCTTAATACCTTAAAAACGGTCCGGAGGTGGCTAACGTGGTCGTTTAACGAATAGCTATAGCCCACGATCCAAGTATACCACCAGTCGTCTAAGTACGGGTGGAATAGCTCATTGTGGAGGGTGCAGAACATGGCAGGGGCATTGGTGAGTCCAAAAGGCATAACCAAATCAAACGCCCCTTTATTAGGTTGGTTGCTTGCTTGTCACACAGGTCGTCTTTGGCTCGTCTCCTTTCGCGATACGCACCTGGTAGTAGCCCGACCGTAGATCCAACTTCGATAAGTATCTCGCGCTTATTGATTAGGGCGAAGAAGTCTGCAATCAAAGTGGATACTTGTTCTTGATGGTTAGGTTACCTTGTTGAGCGCCCGATAATCAATGCACAAGGCTCCCGCTTCTTCTGGAAAAAAACAGGGGCTCCCCAACCTTTTCCCCAGCAAGATAGGGGAAAACAGCCTTGGAGGCTGGAATATAAATAGGCCTCAATGATTTCCTGAGCTCAACCAATCCCCTTAACGAATAGATGCTAGTTGGGGGGCCATCTGCTAAACCCAGCCCCAGTCTAAGTAGTTGGGGGGTTGGCTTCAGGCTCCAACTCGATCTTGTGGTAGACTGCCCTCCTAGGGGCACTTGGCAACTCACTCGTGGGGCATGATATCCCAAAATTCTGCAAGTACTTGCTGCACTTCCTGAGAAAGAAGTCGTCTTGGTATTGGATCCGCTCTTCTGTTAGCATGAACATGAATTAGATTCTATTCGTCTTCTTTATTCTTCAGAGAACCCCCGACCCGAACCATTCTTAAGACCACCAAGCCCTCTCGAATGAGTTCTACTATAGAAGCTTTCAACGTACACCCGGGGACAAATCTTTCACTCACTGAGAAGTGAAACCCTGTGACTAGATCGTCCTGAAGACGGATGCGACGGGAAGAAGTGGCATTTGGAAGTGTTGCTGACTTAACATTTAGGTTTCGGCATAACAAAGCTTGCACTGTCTTTTCGCACTTAGGCGCACAGCGTGCCATTGGTAATGATTCTACTACGGTGCCACAAATTCGCAAGCTGATCCTAAGTAAGCGTTGTTGTTCATTGGATTCCGGAGGAACTACTTCGTTAGGATTGGGGAATTGCTGCGATTCTTCCTGAATAGCCTGGATTCTCCCGTCGAGAGTCACTTTGAAAGTATTACCTAAACTCTTCCGACTGAATATGATAAAGCCTATAAAACAACCAGCTACTATCATTTCTTCATTATAGATTGAGATCTTCTTCGAACTTAATGCACAAATAGATGGAATAGCAGCAAATAGCATCTTTCTAGCCTGCATATTCGTGGAACTCAATCTCATTTAGAAAGCTTATCTCTATCTTTCAGCAACTGAACGGGAAGTGGTTTAGGAAAGGACTTTCGAATCGGATGCGCTCGCCCAGCGATAAAGGCCCTGACCCTGCCAACCAAGTCAAAATCAAAAAGAAAGAAGAGAACAAAAGGAGAAGAGAACTTCGTATTTTGGTAATTCTATAGGAGTCATATGTTTAACCTTGAATGCTATTAATAGATTCTACAGCAATAGTCCCTCGGACTCGGAAAGTAATAACGAAAATGGCTAACCCAATAGCAGATTCCGCAGCTGCCACCGTTGGAACCAATGAAGCAAATGATTGACCCATCATATCATCCGAAGAAACGGAAAATACCAAAAAGTTCGAATTCACAGCTAATAACATTGATTCAATTGGCATTGACATAATAAGAATATTTCGTCTATTAAGGAGGATTCCCCGAATACCTAAAATAGAGATGATCATAGAAAATGTGAAATATTTGATAGGATCCATTTCGGGAACGTGGAATGTAAGAGAAATTCAAATGTTATAAAACTCCAGTACGTCAAGAACGCTATGTCAGAAGTACTCATAAAAAAAAAAAAGAAGAATTATATGGCGCCTTCTCCTTCTCCATCATTCTCTAGGGGGAAGCCCTCTACATCTGCGGGTCTGGCGTCCAGTCAGACCGACAAAATAGTCAAATGGTGTTACCTTTATGGAAGCGGCAATCCGTAAGCGCGTCGGAATTGCTCATCTGTGAAATATCGGTAGAATTCGCGAAAATGTTCTGAATGTTTACCATGCTGGTTTAGGTCTTTAATAAATAAATTGAGACTGCCATCCATGATATCCCGCTGAAAAGCATGGCGTAGGTCGGCAACAGGCGCAACCTTATCCTGAAGAAAATGGAACGCTTCCTTCCTTATATCATCATAAGGTGACATATCGATAATTCGATCAAGATTCTGCTCACTAAGCATGAGATTATATAGTTTATCTTGCAATAGGGCCTTTCGTTCTAAGACTTTGAGGTCAAAATATTCAACATCATAAATCTCTCGAAAATGTGCGACATTGATAGCTTGATCGAAGTGCTCTCGAACCAAGGTTTCGTACTCCCCCGGAGCATTTTGGGGAGGTATGCAATAATAGTCGAGCTGCTCCAGACTCCTTATTCGTACATATATCTCGGCCTCGTTCTCGGCCGCAATCACATTTCTAAATGTATCCAAGGATTCTGAGCTAGAGGAAGACTCCAAGGCGGGAAGACCGCCTGATTCTCCGCCTGAATTGGCGCTTTCAGTTGATCCGGACGACACATTCAGAATCAAAGAGGATAAAGCTGTTGTCACACCCAAAAAAGCGAAAACCTTTTCCAAAACGAAGAAGCGCAAGAGATTCGAGAAAAAAAAACTAATCAAAAATATTAGAAAGAGAAGAAGAAAACGCTTTTGTCTGTTTCTTTCAATTCGATATAAAAAAATTAGTATGACTAGAATGATG
Organism: Francoa sonchifolia; assembly: GCA_036897585.1. Classification (NCBI taxonomy): domain Eukaryota; kingdom Viridiplantae; phylum Streptophyta; class Magnoliopsida; order Geraniales; family Francoaceae; genus Francoa; species Francoa sonchifolia. The sequence continues at coordinate 17,211 of JAYMTB010000006.1, read as the reverse complement.
AACAAGAAAAAATAAAAATTATTACTATTCATTCCTTCTGATCCTAGAAAACGTCCGAAAAACCCTGCGGATAGGAAACTGATACAACGAAGGATACTTATACAGAAAAAATCCCGCATGATATAATCAAATACCTGAACTGGAACTTTCATGCTGGAGCAAGAACTAGCATGAAAGTCGATCTATTACAACCAGCGTGGTTGTTCGTATTTCATTTTCTTCTTCCAAGCCAAAGCACTAAGTCACTTACGTTACGGTCTTCAGCAGGCAGGCTGCACTCTAGGCGGCCGCTAGGAAGGATCGCTAGACCAGCAGCCAGACCAACAATGAATGTGTAATGATGGTGATTCCACACCAGGCTCAATCAAAAATGGACGTCACTTTTGGAAACATGCGGATAAAACGCCAATAGCCTGATGTTAGCTTCTACGGCATAAGCTTTAAAGAAGAGAGCTATCAACATAAACATTTCTAAAATTTTTATTTTTTGAATCTTAAAGATATAGGTGAAATTTTGAACATTTATTTCAATCTTTTTCTTCCAATTCTAAGAAAGATAAATCCCGAAAAATCCGTCAATAAATGACGAACCCCATTATACAGATGATAGGACAGGGCTAAGGCAGTAATCGCGACGGAGATATAGATGAGCTTTGATGAATAAAAGATAACTTGATAGAAATTCTCATAGGTGAAGCAAATAAAACCTATTTTCAGACAAAGAAGATAAAAAAACAAAACTATCGTGGCTAGGAAAGCCCCGGAGATTCTATGGGAAATTGGAAACGTCGAAGTGAGCTGTGGCTTATAAATAGTCAGATGAGGAGATAAGGGGCGAAGGATATCTTTTCTATTATGAATTATATTCCCACGTCTGATTAGATCATTACATATGAAATCAAAAAATGTATTGAAAAATGCTTTCTTTTCTTCATTTTTTATGCTCTTATTTATGTTCTTTTTTAGATTCTCAAATTTCTTTCTTATTTGTTGATTATCTAATTGTTGATTGCTTTGACCCTGAAATTTCATTTGCTTTGCTTTCTTCTTTGAAAGCTCTGCCCGCTTTTCCTAACTTTTTTATGGTAAGCGGGACTGGTGAAGTCTTGTTTTCCGCCTGACTTCTTTGGCGGTGTATAGAGAGTTGGTTGTTGACCAAGAAAGACATGGGAGTGTTGGGCTTTTTTTTCTTCTCTTACGAGATTTCTACTCCAGCTAAAAAACTTGATGGAAGGGATTCAGCTGTTCCTAGACCAGAACGGTCAGGTAAGCCGGTAAGCCTATCAAAGTAGGCGTGTCTTTCCCTTTCCTTGTCTATCAAAAATAGAATAGGGATTACCCCGATTCTAAAGTAAAGAACTCCTATACAGAATAAATCTTGGATCTTATTGGTTTTGAATTCCTTTCTAAGGCTTGACCTGCTATAGATATAATAGGAAGACATAAATAGAAGATGAAGCTCCAAGGCTGGATGAAACCCCGATCTTTGAGCTTCTTTCTGATACCCCTCAAACTTCACTCTAAAGAACTTCACTCGTGGAAAAGGGTCAATGGGCGGTAGGCCAGCCTTATTTTTGATTCTTTCTTTTGAAAAAGATGCCTTTAAGGCTTGGATACTAGAGATTCTCTTCTTTTTTTACCCACTTTAGGTCTCTATTAATCAGAGGAAGATGGCACAACTTTCCATTTTGAATATAAGGTGTCACCGCCGGTTGAAGACTTCACTTCTTATTTCATTTAAGCCCTTGGACTTGGATTTTCAGCAAATGTCTGTGCATCTATAAATTCGACAAATGTAAAACTTACCGATCTTCTTTCGGAGACGAAGACTTACTTTGTTGTGGCGGTTGGGGCTACACCATTCATTTCAGACTGAAAATAGATAGACCTCAGACTACCCTCTAATGTTGGCTGCAACTAGGAAAAAGAAACTGAAGGATCCATTATCAAAAGAACCGCTAGCCTTAGAGCTATTCCATTTTGGTGAAGACTACGTTAATTTGCCTGCTTCGCCAGAAAAGCAGTCTAATATGGGCGGAACAGGCATATTGAGGGCTAATAGCTAATAAGAAGACCCTATGTTGAGTGACTCAAAGTGCTGTATGACGCCTTATTTATATGGGCCCCTGACGCCTTGATAGTGTTTAGCGGGTAACTACATTACCCTTACGAGTCTATTTTATTCCCCTTCTTCTTACTCTGCTCCTTAATCTTCTCCAGGAATGTACCTTGAACTTATGAATGAACGAGATAATCTTATCTTCTTCGCGGTTGCTGCCAAATCCAAGACTTGGGCCTTTTCTTTTTGCCGGGTACTTATACCTATGACTTCTTTCTGTTAGATTGAGATTACTCCGTCAAACTTTTGGTGAGTAAGGGAAATGAAATTGGCCACTATCTTTCAACTAATGAAGAACAAGATACGACTTTCGTCTATACAAAAGGGTATGATTTGAAAATAAAACCGTTGACCAATTACATTCATGCAAATCTTCCTTTCGCGAATGGAAAGGGTGGTAAGAATAGAGTCCTTTCTATTGCCCATGCTTAGCTTTACGAATCTATCTTTAGCAAAAACAACTATGAGTAGGGTACCGGGTACACCCCTTTACCCTACCCTACCCTATTATATATTATATTACCCGCGTTTGGAGAAAACATTCCTTTTCGAATGGAAGATGGTTGGCCGGCATTCAACTTAGATTCATACCTGGTCAAATCTCCAACATGGATTAAATCCTCTTCTTTCAGATGCTAATTCTAGAGCCTTATTATGTTATCAAAGTCTCCAACGGCTGCTGCTGAGTCATCCCCTCTCATAATGAAGGGCTACTGACTTGCGAGAACCTTTCATCCGAATCTCTTGAACTCGGGGATCCACTAATGAACTCTTCTCTCTCAATGGCAGCTAGATTGCTAATGCTAAAGAGTACAGTAGAAGGCTTGGAAGGAGAGTTCACTTTCTTTGCCGCAAAGGAATTGATAGAGTAGTTCCTTACACATAGTAGGAGTAGAGAGGTTAGCTTTCCGGGTAGTCCCATCTATGGGTAATTAGGCTATTAAGCCTTCGTCGGGTTCTACTCTATTAAAAAGGAAATTCCCAGGTTCTTTCACTCCAATCCAAGACTAGTCGCTTTTCCGACAACAACTTCTTCTTCTTCATCTAAAACGGATCCATCTTATCAAAGAGCATTTACCCTTGCGCTGGGTCTTTCTCGCCTTTCGCTACCTATTGTCTTGAGTTCCCTCTCCTCGGTCACTGAACTGGTTACTTAACTCCTTCGGAATCCCATTTCAGAAAGTCAGAAGGAAAATGGATTCCCTTGCTTGGGCAAGAAAATAGTCTATGATTCCCATCTCGAAAAAAGAGTTTACAGCTACGGCACCCCCTATAACTAAACCACCAAGACCGAGTAACAGAACAGCGGCCAGAGCAGCAGATTCAATAGCCCGGCACTTCCTTCCTGCCGTTAAGAGTTCTTCTCCTTCTACTTCTAGGCGAGGAGGGACATTTCTAAATAGTAAATAGCCCACGTTCAAACTACAAACTAGTCGAACGACAGCCTTCCTTATTCTTCTCCCGTTCGTGACCCCTATTTTCTCGGAGATAGCCGGGTCTATAGTAAGAGCCGCTTTGTGAACAGCATCGGATGACATAGCAAAGGTATAGCCGCAATAGAGCGACTATGCCTTAAGCCCGAAACTCTTCTTTCTAGTCTACCTACGTCATTCTTTGCTTTTGAAATAGAAATTCGCCACGTGAAAACTTCTGCCAGATGCGGATTCAATCAATAACTGCGGTTACGCCTTCAAACCTTCAAGCAGCAGATTCGCTAACGCTAACAGGAATCGTAAAAAGAGAGAGATCACTCAACTCCAGAGAACATAAAATGTTCCTAGGTTACGCCATTTCCTATTCCTATTGCCCGTACTCAACCTAAAGCACCAACAGCGGGAGACGCGACATCTCTTTCATTCAAAGCCTTATCTTTTTTTAATCGAGATTGCCTTGGTCTTATTTGAGCCGAGGGTGCACACTGCCTTGTTCACTTCCAACTCCTTCTTAAGCGCTTTAAGGTTAAGGCAAATGCTTATCTAAATAATGAAAGAATAATCCCGATCCCGGGAGAAAGCAAGTGAAGTTAGCCCTTACCTTACCCGGAAATTCTTTATTAAGCAATTCAGTCAGCTCGGAATCTGAGATTGCAAGTCCAAGATCAGCTTTGAAATGAAACTCTGCCTTTCAAGAAGGCATGAAGCTGTGGGATCGAACTCGGGCAGCTCACTCTCCGGTTTGGAATTCCTAGCCTCATGCTTTATAGTGGGGCATAGAAAATCTGTCTTAGATCCCGAATATACTGCCTTAGGAAAGGAAGGAGTCAACAGTCAGATCCATGTCGGGAGAAGAGTCTTAAACTAAACTGACTTCTCTCCCCCGAAGAATAGTCTTCGACTTTTTCGTACTTTTCTCTCTTTTTTCGGAGAAACAACTTCAAAATGGATGAGAGGAGATATGCATTCTCAATCGGCTAAGCCTCATTATACGAAAGGAAAGTGCTTCTCTCTTTCTAATTTTTAGATATTTTTGAATTGAATCAATAGAAAATGACACTCAATTTCACTACTCTTTTAATAGATCAGATCAATCTTATTCATTTTTTAGAATAGAAAGAGACAAAAAGATGCTTTCTTCATGCTGATCCTTACCTTATGCAATTTCATTTGGAAAGCACTTGCCCTGGAGAACCTTCTTTTCTTTTTCTTCTTTTTCTTACCCTTGACCATCTTCTTTTCACTTTCACTGCTTTCTTCCTGGTCCATTTGGGTATCAGGACCTGTCTAGCCTTGTTCTTAAGTAACAGGTGATTACTGGTGTCCAGTTGCTCGAGAGGAGGGATCCGGTTCATACATAATACATAACCAGCTTCTGACCTATTCGTTGTTGTTTAATCAGCCACAAATGATAACGAAAATGAAGGTACTTTAGACTCATCCGGTGCATTCAGGAAGAGCACTTGCCTCGTTCCGTTCGTACCAGCTTTTGACCACCTATCCATTGTGGTTTATCCAGAAAAAGACTAACTTCAAGCTGCTGATGCTATGGTCTCAACCCGCGCATTAGCTAAGGAATCCAGCCCTTACTCAATTGAGTCAAGCTCATGAACTCTTGAATCCGCCATTCAAGAAGAAGAATCCGAGTCAGTGAACTCTTGAATCCGATGTGAGGCCTAGCCTAGGTAGGGTCAAGGCAGTAAGCTGAAGTCAGTGGAAAAGTGCCCAATCTGCTTTCATTTCAAGCGGAAGGAATTCTTAGAAATGCTGTTTCAGCCTTGCTCTTCTTCTCTGATTGGGGCTTGCAACATCACATCTTGAACGACCTTTCTATTTATCTAATCTAGCCTGCATTCTATCTTCTCTACTCTTTCCTTTTTATCGGAGGAAGACTATTGGATTTTCCTCACATCGGATTCAGGCACGACTCCAATGCTTTACCTTTAAGCTTTTCTAGCTAAAATGGACGGTCTTTCAAGCCAAGCCCTTTTACGGCATTTCTGGCAAAAAGCATGCCTTTATTTACGGGGAAAACGTCAAAATGTCAACTTGATATGCCATCTATGAAAGTGAGTCACGTCGAAAAAACACGGTAAAACGTAAAAAGTTCGATTGAAATTCCCATTTTAAAAAGGAAATTCGTTGACAACCATTTTTCCCGGGAAAGGGAAAGCCGAGAAGACCGTATTCATGTGCAACTGATTCAATAGGACCGGTTATGAACCCAAGAGCGGATAGGAGTCTCATACTCAAGGACCGGAAGCTCTCACAGCGTCAAGGCAAAGAATCACTCCTATTGGAAGAAGAGCGTTTACGATCAGAGCTAGAAGAGTGGGAGAGAATGAAATAGCAATTGCAGCTATTTCGAAAAAACTGCCTATTATTGCTATGTAAAGGGACCGGCTTCCCAGAAAGGTTCATGCCCTAGGATTTTATTCATCCCCATATGGAACTGGGTGAGGGATTAGATACCGGTGACGAGTGGGGTATGGCAGGCAGGTCAGGTATCTGACAGGGGCCTACCTTTCTTGCTTGCTAGCGGGCTAGGAGATTCGGTTCCTTTCTGAGTCCCTTTGAGGTTGCTTGCTGCTTTCCTGATGGTGTAGCTATTTATAGTCCAAAACCCGCTTAAGCTTAGAAAACTCCGCTGGTGGACATTCTGGTGCCTTTGTTCCAGTTGCGGGTCTTGTGCCAGTTGATGTGACGGGGACAAAGTGGAAAAGCTAATGGGCTAATAGAAGGGGAAGGTACGGTTAGGGACAGATGGAAGGGGCTTGCTTTAGCCCTTGAAATAGGAGAGGGAGGGGTGCTTTCTTTTTTCTGACCCTTATTGGGAACCTTTTGACCAATCTTGGATACTCACACCTAAGCTGATCATTTACGATCTTTCTCTAACACACTGTTCACTTCTGTACTTCTCCACCGCTAAAACACAATGACTTATGCAATTCATACAGGAATGCATGAAACACTCGCAAATGCTTAGCTTATAGGAGGATGGTGCTGCCCCAGTAAGAAGAAGAAGTTCGTGAGGTGCCGCTGCAGCTTATTCCCTCTCTCTCCCCCCACACAAAAAGGAGAGAGATGTCCCGTCCCTTCTTTATGCACATCCATATACATAGCCAGACACAAAGGTATCCGGTCATGCGGTTCTTTAAGTTCATTTACTGTAGGTTCTCTTACTTGCTCTAGTGGCTGTTCAGGAAATGTTCGGAATAGAGAACTTACAGGTTAGTCATGCCCTTTGGATTGTCCAATGCTCCCAGTACCTTTATGAGGGTTATGACCCATGTCTTGCACCCTTTCATAGGCAAATTCTTAGTGGTCTACTTTGATCTGGTTTATAGTAAGTCTACAGAGGAGCACTTAGATCATCTTCGTCAGGTTTTCATGACTCTTAGGGTAGCAAAACTTTATGTCAACCTTAAGAAGTGTACCTTTATGCAATCTCCAGTGCTTTTCTTAGGCTTCATTGTTTTTGCGCAAGGTATTGCAGCCGACCCTAAAAAGGTTAGGTCCATTAGGGAGTGGCCAGAACCTAAGTCTATCTCTGAGGTTCGTAGTTTCCATGGTTTAGCCACTTTCTATAGGAGATTCATTATAGGGTTTAGTACCATTATGGCTCCCATAACAGATTGTTTAAAGAAAGGGGAGTTTCAAACGAAGAGCTCAAAGGAAAGAGAAGGGTTTCCGCTTATTCAATGGTAATAATTCTAGCGCTAGCGACATTTTTCAAGGATTGAACTCGGTTAGGTTTACTGAGGCGATAGTTTACGACATAGATCAAAGGGTCTTGTCTTCCCACAGCAGATTCAATGGCCTCGGTTTACACATTCTGACTTTGCCATCTTTCTTCGGGACTGGCACTATATTTTCTACCCATTCTGGATACCGTGCTACCGTTAGAAATCCGGCATTGAGTTGTTTCTGAACTTCTTTCTTTGATCTTCAACTGGACATCCATTTTCATCCTCCTCAACTTCTGTTTAACTGGCTTGCATTCCGGTCTAAGCGGAAAATTGTGGACCACCATGTCAGTGTCTAACCCAGGCATATCCTCATTCATAAGACCATGCGAAGACGTCTTTGTATTCCCTGAGCAACTGAATAAGCTGTGTCTTTAGAACGATGTCCCGATTTTGACCTCTTTTCTCTCCCCATCTTCCCCTAAGTTCACTTTCTCAACCTCCTCCTGGTATGTCCTGTCCTGGATGCCCTACCAGGGAAGACTGGGCTTGGGCTAACTTGAATCAGTTTACTTGACTTCTGTTTGAAACTACTCCTCATCCGGCTTTTCTGCTGTTCAAAGAAATGCTTCCCTTTCGTTTGGTCTGGGCTCCAATAGCCTTTTTTATAAAAATTTTGATTTACCGTGAACCTGCTATTCCCTCTTATTGATGCACAGTGACCTTTCATACTTTTTGTCTCATCCCTAGGAAAGAAAAATGCCAGTCTCAGGTCAACAAATTAAAACCAGAGGCTGACCAAAGAGATACAGGAATGCTGTGGAACTTCACCCAGAGTGGTATCTTAGGGTTCGAGCCCTTAATGAGAATAAGCTTTGGATGCCACATTCTGAGAATTAGGGGTCTCCCTGCAAAAGAGCCAAGCACCTGCCTCCAAAACGGAGCGCTTAGCTTCTTCATTGCTAAATCTTCAAAAGTAGAATCTGCTTTCATGTGATAGAACCTCAAAGACAAGAATACCTCTTTATCCCAAATCTTATGTGCTATATTGTTAACCACATGGTATTGGAGTTTGCCCTAAATAAAGTACCCAAGTAAGCACTCTGACCACTTGGAATCATCGCGGAAGGTGGAGGTTTGACAATGGTTCTGCCGTTACAGATAACGGGAGGGAAGAACTTCCACTCTATCTTAGGCGCTTTGCCTTTGTCTTGATCTCACACAAGATCTGCCTAGTTTCTCAATTTCTGATGACCCAATTCATCGCCTTTCTTCAAAGTCCATTCTTTGTACTATGGGAGAAAGATGGCTTCTTTCTCGCGTCTATTTTCGAAATCCATATCTCCAGAAAGCCCCATTCCAAAGGGATGAATGGAATAGATTACATGAGGATCAGAGAATGCTCCAAGGCTCGCTTCTTCCCTTCTATACGACAACCCTTGCGCTAAGGCGTAGTAGTTTTCTTGTAGAACTCCATTCCATAGCTGTCAGAAAACCGGCTGGGAATCTATGGCCAAGAAGCCCAAGGTTGGACTGCTAACTCGTACTCTTCTTTGAATGCCCTAGGATTGAATGAAATAGCAGATGAGTCAATAGCTGGGCATTACTTCTCCCTCAAAGCCATTAAGTCCCATAGCTCTTATTCCAAGAACTGGTGATATTCCCTTAACTGCAGATTTAATAGCACCGGTTATGAACCCAAAAACAACAGGAAAGAGAGCACCGTCTACTCATACTCATACTGTCACACCGGCAACGAGAACAGTAACAGCAGATAGGCGTTCAGTTAGCTTGAAAACAGACTCGTAGTTATAAATCAGATGCTTCCTCAACTCAACAAGTATCTTTAGAAGGAGAGGCTCACCGATATTAGCTAGGCCGGGGATTCTGAAGTAGAGAAAAGTTCGAGAGAACGGTTCATGGCTCGAAAAGAAAAATATTGATGTACAAGTCAGATGAGAAACTTGAGTATTGAACTGGTAGATACCCTTTGAAGAAAGCCGTCTTCACATCCATCTGGTGAAGCTTTAAGTAAAAATGAGCCACCAAAGCTTATATTATCCTGAGTGAGTCCTTCTTAGAAAGCGGAAAGAAAGTCTCAGTGTAGTCGATGTCCTCTTTCAGAGTGAACCCCTTGGCGACAAGCCTAGCCTTGTCTCTTTCAATCTCCTGATGTAGCCATAAAATAAAGGGTTGTGTATGGAACTTATCTATCGGGACATTCAGCTGGTACTTATCGTACAGCTTCGAGGACTGTGGGCTCAAGCAACTTTATAAGGCGAAGGAAGAGAAGAGATTTGCCACTAAAGACACTTTCAATGGTCTATTGGCTTGAGGAATGGGCGCCTTTGATAGATGTTGTAAAAGCTGTTTTTGTTTACTCAACTTGGGCATAGAAGGGGTTTCGCACTCTTTCAGCTATAAAAAAAAGGTATGTTATGTCCTAATCAAGCAAGAAAAGAGCGCAGCGCGACATGCACAGCGCGAAGAACTGGAGTTGTGGAGATGTGGATTCTCCGAGACTAGGAAATGTGTGGATTTGCCGATAAGCCACTGCCAGTAGGGATGTAGGAAAGGTGGAGCCACAGGTCCTAAACCATAATTGATCAAAGGCTTTCAAGAATTCAATGCTATGGTGGATGCCTTAGCTAAGGAAGGTAGGACAGCGGAAGCACTTTATCTCGTAGAAGTAATGACTCGTAGAGATCTAAAACCTGATCTCATTACTTTTGAAAAGAAAATGAAAAACAACTTTTTTACAAGATCAGAGGTTTCTACAAGACCGGAGGTTTCTGAGCAGACGAAACAAAAGAGCGGCAAGCTCAGCGAATCCACACATTGGAAAAGAGCAGGTTAATGACCATCTAAAAAATCTATTCAATTAAGCCAACGTACACCATGTCGAAAGAGTGCAAATTTTCTCAACAGAAACTCCTAGGCTAAAGGTCTTGGGAACTGCCAGACGCTACTGATCAAGAAAGAATACGAGCGCTTTCTCTTTCAACTGATAAAGAAGGAGCTGCTCCTGCAAGTCTGCCTGTTCAAAAGAGTCCTTCAACTCGGGATGAAGCTTCTTCCTTTGATGCCAGATCACTTGAAGGAGAGGTCAATAGCTACGAATAGTTACTTCTCAACTGAAAGGTAGCCTCAAGCCCTTTTCCAGGGGGAAGGTACGGTTAGGGACAGATGGAAGGGGCTTGCTTTAGCCCTTGAAATAGGAGAGGGAGGGGTGCTTAGCTTCTGCTTGACAGAGATGGACAAGAGGACGACGCATTGCCTGCTGCACCAGTGTCAGGGCTTGCTTGGTTCTGTTCTACTTCGCCTGCGCTCGTAATCAAAAGATTGATACAGCAGAACAATGATGTTAAGACAGGCGGGGCGAGCTGGGATCGGATCCGAGAGATAGAGAAGGAGTTCGTTTGATTGGGAGAGATCAGCCTTTGAAGAGGGACAAGTAGAATGCTTAGGAGATTTTGCTTCGGATGCAGCATTGGAAAGCGCCCTGGAAGGAGAGAACGAAAGGGTTTTTGGACCTTGATAGCAAAAGTTGAGGTTGAGATGGTCCTCGAGAGACAAATGGATTGCATTGGACCGGATCCAGCTGGTGGAGCTGGGGTGATAAGCTTGGTTCGAGGAACCGAAGGTGTTGTTCGTACCTCCATTCGTTGATGCCGGAAGGTGGGTTCGGGCATCCATATTATAGTTTTATTGACGATCGAGTGACTGGAGTGGTGAGGGGGTGCGGGGTGTATGCTCAAACGAAAATGATGTTAAGCACGGCCGTGAGACACATCACTATATGTATGCTATCACGTTTTGGAACTTATTGATCGGGAGATAATATGTTTCCAAAGTCCGGCGGGATGAAGTCTGAGACAGATTCTTCAAGGGCGGGGATAACACACATCTAGGCTTACTTAGTGGGGTAAAAAGAAAGAAGTATTCATTCTAGAGGAGGAATGGGTTCCCTCACCAAATCACGGGGAGTTTAACGCAGACTTAGGCTCGTTTCTAATTTAAAACAACTGATATCCGGAGGGAAACCGCTAGTCTGAGCTAAAAGCCTGATATGCCTAGGCTAGCAACTTCATGAAGACTTTCGTTTTAGTAAACCACGCCATACTATACTGCGACGCTGGCTCCATACCGGGATAGGGAGGGCTTTCGAGCAATCAGTTAAGCTCTTTCTGTATTAGTTAACGGTTAAGCGATATCTCTATGAAAAATATATCTTCTTTCCTTTGTACTACTTGTGAGTAAGGGACTCTTTGAAGCAAGAAAACGGATACGCCTTAGCCTAGGAGCTTGGAGAAAGGTAGCTATCATATATTCTATTAAGAGAAGAGGAGTGAAAGGCAGGCGGATAGGGGACTGATGAATATATATCTCCACAATTTTGATGAAAGAATCTTTTTTCTTCGAACGACTGCTCCAACTATGGGATATGCCCGTTATGCTTACCCATATGCCTACACTTGCTCATAGCCCTTTTACCGGGGAGCGCGGGGGCCGCTGCAGCAGAGTAAGCCTTCATTTTAGAAGGGGGTCGACCCTTATTTAAGAGAGAATAGGGCGTAAGGGGGACGGCGACGAGTCACCCCACGTTTCGTTTCCCAGCTTTCGAGTGCTGCAGACTTTCAAGTGCCAGAGAGAGGACCCATTGAAGGCCCCGGGGGAAGCAGCGGAAGGTAGGGTCTTCAAGCCCCATGCCCTTTTTTTTACGTTACGCTTTTAAACGGGTAGCAGCATCCCCCTTTATAAAAATGATCAAAAAGGGGAACCCAAAGAAGCATAGGCATGGGTGGCATAGGTGGCGGCATAAACAGGAGCAGCGGGAGACTATTTGGATAAGGTTCAAACTCTACTACGCAGAAAGTATTCCCTTCACATCGAACTAGAACCAGTTGACTAGTAACCCTGTGCCAGCAGTTACAGATCCTCCATATCTAAGGGCTCCTGGCTCATGTGCTTCTTGCCCTGCTGCTATAGCCCTTGCCATGGGGGTTAGACTTTGAAGATGCTTTGGTAACAAGATATAAAGCGATCTGATCATATAAAATTACCTATGCATTTGGAAGTCCTAATTATTTCTTTTGCCTCTCACACTATATTTTGAATTAGAGGCTTGCCTCTTTCTCTCTCTACCGCCTGTGTCTATCTCCTTTCAAGTGTGCTCCCTGCCACGCTACTCTCACAGCAACTGTAACTGTGTGACTAACAACAACAGTACCAGTTCGTGCATCAGTGGTTCAAGTGCAGTGCCCAGAAACGGTTCAAAGATCTATGGCGACATAAATTTCCCAACAGATCTATGGAAAGTATATTCAAAATAATCATAAAGTAAGTGGCCTTAGTTTCATAACCTAAAGCACCGGTCTTCTTATCAGCAGCAGAAGCAATCCTATGGGAGTATCTTGGGTTCTCCTCTATGATTGACTTGGGTATGTATACTTTTGATTCTCTCTGGACACATGGCTATCGTATGTCCACAGCGTTACAACTCGAGTTTTGCTCCGCATCAAACAACTCGTCACGTGGGTATTATGCATTCATCTTCCAAGCTAGATTCTCAATGGCTTTTTTACATTTACACTGGGGCTACCCATCATATGACGAGCAATCCGGCTGCATTTGTCTCATCCTCGCCGTACCAAGGCAAAAGTGTCGTCTTCACCGGTGACCACACCCCACTCTCTATTTCAGACATTGGTACGATCTCTGTATCATCTCGTTCTGGCAATGTTCTTCATCTCAATGATGCTATGTTGGTTCCTAAAGTCAGTCTCTAAAAAAATGGGATCGGTTGGACTACTTTGTGATGATCGCCAAAGCTATGCCATCTTTACTCCGACTTCCTCTGTGCTTGGCGGCATTACTCCATATCAGTGCCTGTTTGGATCGCCACCTGATTATGAAAGTATTAACCTTTTTTTTCTGCTATGCTCATATACCTGCCCAGCTACGTCAGAAGCTTGCACCTCGCTCTTCTAATAATAAAGAGCAGCCTGCATCTTTATCATCTTCTAGTAACGACCAGTTGCCTACGGATTCTCCTTCATCCTCTATCGCAGCAGAGCCATCTCCATCTCTGCGCTTGAATGGTTCTCCCCGGCCCTGCAGCAAAGGAAAAGTTCTTTCTCTAAATCGGGCCCGGGACATTCGACGAAAAAGGATGACCCGATGTTCTGCCCTTTTTCCCCAAAAAAAGGCCCGGATCCCCTATTTTTTTATAGGAAAATCTTCCCCGCCCCGAGCGAGGAAAAATATGTGTCCAGGAACGCTATGTGAATAGGGTCTTTAAGCCCTCACCCAGCATCTATTAGTTCAATCAACATACGTTTCAAAAAGAATTTTGAAGCCTAATAGCCATTTCAGCCTTACTCCCTATTCTCTCTTAAATAAAGCTTTGATAAAACTTTAGTAATGTGGAATGACTTTTCCCATTCCTGTGAGCTGTAGAGTTAGTTATCCCTTATCATCCCTGGTATTCCTCCTCTCTATGAGATGTGGGATCGACCCCGCGAGCCCTTCCTGTTTCTACATCCTTTTGGATGATAAGGCATGCCTATCCATGTTTTATCCAGCCTTTGCTCCACTATCAACCACCGGAATGGTTATTTTGCCCGCCCTGCCTTCCTCTCCCGCGGCAAGAGCTCGTTCGCCAAGTCCGAACTCCCACTTTATCGTCGATGACGGCTCTCTTCGATGCTAGCAACCGCGTTTGACCCTTTTCCGCTTCTTTCAATTTCCTTACATTCTAGCTGAAGGAGAGACTTTACCTTTACTTAGAGAGGGGCAGCGGTACCACGCTCTTCCGTGCTCGTAGGTTGACTCCCCTATGCATCCCGACTAAGGTCTCACAAACGTGCACTTCCCTTATGCATCCAGCCGCTTCACTAATGTGAATAGGTTATACAGAAGGTGGGTTGGTTATATACTCTTATGCGCGTTCCTTCTTCGAACCTTTTGGTATGTATTGCCCCCTAACTATGGATCAGATCCACCGGACGAGAAACCCAATTCCGCACTGCTGCTGAGTCGTCGGACTTATCCACCAAGGGATTCGTGGAATTTCTGTGGATTGCGTTGGGGGAAATCTACCAAAGCTAGGCAGATAGATAGACTCCTTTCCCGCGGAGAGCAAGAAACAAAAGAAAATGATTGTTTTTTAATCAGCGCCCCCTTTGGGGTATGCAGGTACTAAGAGTCCTCTCACTACCAACCAGCAGACATCATCTGGCTGGGTCTTGCCGGTATCAACAACGAGAAAAAAAACAACCAAATGGAAACAGCAACTAACTATGGCTCTTGGCCCAGACAACGTCCTAGGCGTAGGGGAGATCGGAGCAACAGGGAACGCCTAGACGACGTTTTTATTCCTGGGCTGCACTGCAGTAAGTAGATCGAGAGGTCGTTCCGCCCCTTGTCCCCGAATATGGGTAATATGTTCTCAACAATGTTGCTCCAATCTGACCGAGCTGGCGAGCGATCCCAGTTCGCGGCGGAGAACAAGACAGCAAGCGAGCGTACCTTTGTTCGCTTCTTCTCCACCAAGCACGGAAGTTTTAGGATAACTGTAGGTCGGTGGCTACCTAAGGAAACTCCGATTCGATCCGCCCCCCGGCTGGGAGGCATCTACCTCATCCCGATCACAAGGAGAGGTTCACCATGATGGGGGGTACTTTTTTTTTTTTCCTTTCCGGAAAGAATGAAATGCATAGGGGACCATCCTTTTGTTGCGGCATGCTCCTCAGATTTACGGATTCGCAGGGGGCCTCAGGCCCTACTTAGTTGACTGACAATGACAAAGGCTTGCGAAACTAAGTAGGGCCTTTTGAATTGAATCTTTAGTAGTCTATCAGTGGTGCGAAGCGGCTTTGCCCCTTTTCAGTAGGGGAGCGAAAGGTTAGACCTTAGAAAGTCAGCGAACGGCGGTTCTTCCATGTAGGTATGGCGTTCCCCCTTGACTCTCCTAACGTCGAGCTAAGTGACTTCGTAACCTTTGCGTAGCGTAGTAGAATGAAGGCTACGCACCGACGCTCTCTTATCTATTAGCCTAAGCGTCTTCGCTAACTCGCTCGCCTACTATACCCTACTATACAATACATTAGTAGGCTAGGCTAACTCAGCCGCTTACTTTTACTAATTTAGGGCTAAGTAGCGCCTTTTCCTTTTTTAATAACCTATTCTCATTATCTTTCATAAGTAAAGTAGGCGAACCTATAGGTCCTTAGTAGCGTTGACAAAGAAGAACAGCCGGTTAAAAGACAGCGAATCTTTTTATATCTATCTATATATATAGATAGATATAAAAAGATATTTATTCAAATATATATAGGCCAGCTTGACAAGCTACCCTTCCTCTTGATCTGAGGTGCGAAGAGAAACATCTCTTTTTTATGACTTCCACTTATCGATCCCGGCCCGGAAAAGTGACCGACCAGGCCCCTATTGATGAATGAAAGAAAGGGTTTATGAGCCCTAGCCCTGTAAGCCCACACCTGTGTAGAGTAGATCGTTCAACACCTGCGGCACAAACCCATTTTTGACCTATTGGTCCTAGTATCATAGGCGACCGAACGGCCGCCCCCTAATTACTAGACCGACCCGCTATAATAATTCCATAAACACCTAGCGAAGATATGGCAAACAAATAAAGTAGCCCTATGTTCGGATCTGACAATACCATACCATAATCAAAAGGTACAACGGCCCGAGCGACCAGACTTAACATAAATGTAGCCACTGGAGCCATTCTAAAAAGGGAGAAATTAGCACTACTTGGTGAAATAGGTTCTTTTAGAATCAATTTCGAACCATCTGCTAGAGGTTGTAACAATCCGAACGATCCCACTACATCAGGACCTTTTCGACGTTGCACAAAAGCCATTACTTTACGTTCAGCTAGCACTAAAAAGGCTACTCCTACTAGAAGTGGTAGAATTATTCCAAGTATTTCAGCTGGAACAGCTATGTACGTTTTCTATTTTCTATTCACTCATGATCTGGCCTGGTCGACCCAATCATGATATTGAAGGATGGGACCTTTTCTCGAAAAACTCCGGATCCCGAGAAGAGTTGAAGATGGTGCAACATCGAATCCTGTTACCTTACTTCGAATGGAATCTTAGCCCGCCTCACTTGCTTTCTTTACTGCATAAGGGCAAAAGGGCATAAGCGAAGTCAAGGGGTTTCCTTCTAACTAGTGGCTGAGAGTAAGCAAGCTACCTTCATTCAACAGATTTGTGGTTGAGTTAATAACATGCTCTGGGTCGGGAATTTTTGCTCTTCTCTTTTGCATTTCCGCTGCCTGCGTTTTTCTTCGTGTCCGTCCGTATCGCAAAGCTGGTCGACGCCAGCTGTAATGGTTGAAAATAGGGGGCCAACCCAGACCCCCTAATAAAGCTTTGTTCGATAAAGCAAACGATTCGTTCCGACAACTTCGGACCAGATTAACCTCTTTGAATTAGCCGATCTTAGCTGCCAAAATCGATCGGGCGGGCTGGTTGGCAAGGGCTGATTAGCGGAGAAAAGAATCGCTGAGAGATAGATTCTACTCTTTGGTCAGGACGAATGAGTGGCTGGGAAGCATGCTCCGGAGGAGATTGACCCTTCCCCAAGTCAGTCCAGTCAGAAAGGGGGAGGGCCCGCTGTCTAGACTGCATTTCGGGAGTTTTAACACCATCCCATTTCAACAAAAAATACAACCCTGTCAAAGGTATCTAACCTTCCTTCCTTATGAGTGGAAATCCAATCCCGTTTTGTCTTTTTTGCATAAAAACCAGCCAGCCGGTAATATATATTTATATATATATTTTAACCCGTTCTTCCGACCATTTTTGAAAAGCGCATAGTTTATCCTCCAAAAATGACCTCTCCAGTCGGGGAACGCATGAGATATTTACCTAAACCAGTAGGTCCTTGAGCGGATCCCACGTTAGCCCCAAGACGTTGGTCTCTAACTAAAAAAGTA
>JAYMTB010000005.1:25000-37171 GCA_036897585.1 Francoa sonchifolia | reverse complement strand
ATATGAGTTATATGGAACACTATTAAATATTACATTGGTCTATGCTACCAGGAAGCTTAAGAACCAGTGATCTTCTTATACCATGCCAGAAGTTCTATTATCTTGCAATCCCTAAATATATTACATTGTTGAATCACTTAAAACTGAGATCGTAGATCTCCGGGATTCAAACAAGGATAATAATTTTGGCCTCGCTTAATAAATATTAGCATGAAAGCTAACTCCAAGGCGAATCATATTGTTGTCTACCACATTAGACTAAACTTACTGGCAGAAAGCTAAAAGTTATACTCTAGACATGCATTCGCCCCCTCTTTGAGCCCTAAATCTTGTACAACATGCTATAATTAGATAAAAACTAAACCGCATTCAGCAAAATACTAAATTGTATCCAGCAATGAATTGAGAAATAGCAAAGCAGTATCCAGGATTCCATAGGAAACTTGAGATCATAGTAAACCTAGATTTCCATCATGAGTCATATTTAGCAATAGCGGAGAAATAAAAACCTGTTTTTTAACTCCAAGAGGCGCAACAGTAATATAAGAAAGCGTCCAATCATAGAAGACATAGGGATCACCGGCGAAAGCAAAGCTGAACAGGCAGAGAAATAAAAGAGAGGAAAATGGTGAAACAGAGAGCATTGGATCCCTCTCTTGAATTCCAATCGGAAGAAAAGAGTCACATGGAAAGGGAAAGAGGAAGACAGGGTGGGAGTCTGGGAGCGAGAGACGGCGAGAGACGGCGAGTGAGAGTGAAGAGTTGAATTTTACAGAGGAATGGAGATACTTTGTCCAGTTCATTAATAGTTTTTTTGTTTTTCAAATGGAGCTGTCGCTTTCTGGGCCATTCAAAGTGCTATCTATCTCCAAAGTCTCATGCAATCCAATCATAGAATAGGAAAGTCGATGGATCGCCAATCGGGTCGGGTCGGGTCGGGTCATACTAGAGTTTTAAATAAAACTTTTTGTATACCTGTATTTTAGTAAGAACTAACTCTAAGATAGACCCAAATAAATAGATACATCCCTCATTTACGTAAAACTAAAAGTGTTTAATATTCTTTTAGATTCATCTATTAAACATAATGTATCTTTATATTTTTTGATACAATTTATTCCAAACATAAGCTTAGTCATTAAAATTTGGACACGTGTCCCATCTAATACTGCCTGCATCCACGTGCTAAATAGTAACATGAATTCCAGCTAATTTTTATTACACACTAGAAATAAAATTATAAGTAATTCCAAATATTTAATTAAAATTTGAGACTATAATCTCTTTCAATCACCTCTTACTTTTTATTTCTATCATTTCTATTCATAAATGCGAATAATAGATGCATGGGCAATAAGATTTTTGATTAGTACCTAAATCTCTAATAACTTAATAGGAATAATTACAAAACTCATCTCATAGTATCAAAAAAGATATTATTTTTTTAAGATTTTGATTTTGAGTTTGGAATATTTTCACGGAAAATTGTTTCTTCTCTCATAAATTAGTAATTAATCCTAATAAAATTAATTGATTAAAAAGAAAAGACATTACAGGTAAGAGGAGGATCTAAGCCATGGTGTCAAAACTGTCTCCTTCTTCACGGACCTCCATTTCCGTCCTAAATTCTTAAAACCCTAGAGAAATCCCCAATTTTTTCTTCTCTGTAAATAACTAACCCCCGCCGAATATTCTGGATCCATTCAAACTCTTCACAAAACCCCGATTCCATCCCCCAAAATTCTTCACTCAAAATCATGTTCCCATTCGCTTCAATTTCGCTCTTCCTTTTCACGGCGTTCATGGCCGGAATCAAATCAGAGCAGCCATCATCGATTTACGAAGCCCTAAAAGCTAATGGACTTCCGGTAGGTTTGATGCCCAAGGGTATTACCAATTTCTACATCGATGATGGTGGTAAATTTGAGATCCGTTTGGATCGGGATTGTAGGGCGAAGTTTGAGAGTGAAGTGAATTATGAGAGGAATATTTCGGGGGTTTTGAGTTATGGTTTTATTGGAGGGATTTCGGGTGTTACGGCTCAGGATTTGTTTTTGTGGTTTCCGGTTAAGAGTATTCGAGTTGATGTGCCGAGTTCTGGGATCATTTATTTTGATGTTGATGTTGTTTTTAAGCAGTATTCTTTGTCGTTGTTTGATACTCCGCCGGATTGTATGGCTGGTGATGATGAGTCTGGTGGTGTTCATGATGGAAAGATGATAGATCAATTGGTTTTCCAGGTTTGATTTTAGTTTAGTTTCCGTAATAGTGAAGTACTTTGTGTTGTCAATTTTGGATTATTGAATTCTTGATTTCTATTGCTTATTTGGAATGATGATTCATTGATTTGTGTCCTTGATAAATTTGATAAAGAATTAAGGAATGTGATGGTTTATGTATCGATATTTGGTGAAGTATTTGACTATCGATATGTTTCAGTTCTCATAATAGTTTTCAGTCATTTGCATAACCATTTACAGGTTGTGGATTATGCATTGAAATTGGTATTGTTTTATGTTTAAGAGCAATGAATTACAATTTAGGAATGCCTTTGCATATAAACGTCTTTGCGCATCAGTTAATGTGCTTGTGTTGAAGTTATTTATTTTGATGGAATGAGACTAATAATATATGCCATTCCATATGCAGAGCAAATCTGGGAAAAAGTGGTATCAAAACGAGCAGGAAGTTTTTGGCAGGGATATCCAGTAGACTATGCAGGGATGATACATTCAGTGTTCCTGCTCGCATTTACTTCTCAAATAATGCAGAATCTGCAATTGTTGAGTGAGTTATGTGTATGGGAGGATGGCAGTGAATTTGACAACATCATAATCATTGGAAGATAAAGTGAGATGGGCATTTATTTGGTAGGTGTTTTTTATTGTTAAATGAATCTGCAAAGACTGCAATTTTTTATTCTAAATTCAATGTACATAAATAAAAGCATGCTTATTGTCTCAAGTTTTTTGTTTCTCGTAGTATAAGATGCAGATTTGTCTTCGCAACATCAAATTTCAATTGCAATAAAACATGAATTTTTCCTCGGTTCGTATACTTTACTTTTTCATCACCTCATTCTTGAGGATGTTTGAACTCGGAAATTAAAAAATGTTCTCATATGATTCGAATGCATCAGTATCTCAGATGGGGTTACAGTTCTTGCTTTCCTATGTCAGTCCCCTATAGTTCCCAAAACACTTCTCTTTTTATTTAAATATGCTGCCATTTATCTTTGGTATTGTGAGTCAGCCTTGTGCTCTGAATTAGTGATTACTATCTTAAACTCATAGTTTAGCGAAGATGAAATATAATAAAAAACATTAATGTCATTGTTTCGATAATTGAATAGAAGGTTTGGCGATAAGTAGGAAGGATTCTTAGATTCTCCAAAACTGTCACATGCAGTGGCAGCCAGGATGTTGTCTACCGAACATGAATGTTTGTTTGGTAGGAGCTGCATCGATGTGATGCCTATCTAAACATATGGAAACATAGGCAGGCACATTTTGTCAGCATTTTCTCGTAACATAGGACAAACTAACATGTTCATCCTTCTAGTCGGGATAACCATGTGCCCAATTCTTATCGCTCTTTTAAGTTATAACTTACCTTTTCTCGATAATCCCCAAGAAATAGCTTGCTTTTAAGTTATAACTTACCTTTTAAGTTATAATAATCTTTCTGATTGATCCAAAAGCAAGATTCATTAGATTAGTATTAATTTGCTCTACATTTTTCACTCAAGGCAGATGCAGGCCTTCAAGATTTGCTTGGCAACAATGCTGCTCGATTTCTCACTTTATCGCAATTCTTCCATTCCATCTTCTTCACGCTACTCCTGAAGTATGCTTCTATAACTCAAATTTGCGATTATCATATTACAAAATAATAAACCAAAATTTTGGAGAAAAATAAAATTGTCGAAAATTAATTTAGTAGTGGTTATGAGGACTAAGATCTTTAGGCATAAAAAAATTCTGAAGAAAAGTGCAATCAACATCTGTATAGGCATTTGAGCATGAAATTATCCAAGAAGCATAAAATCAAAGTCAACATCATAAATTGACAAATCACTAAATGCAAATATCACAGCTGGATTAATCTCCACCCTACATTTTCAATACCATGTACGTGTACGGCTAGATCACCATAACTTTATTCAAATGATGCCACTCCACTGGATTCTTCTGATTTTCTTTTTCTCATTTTTTATATTTTATTTTGACTATCATAAAATTAATATTAAAAAAAAAAACATAAATTTTACACACAGTAATGTAATTTCAGTTAATTTCCTTTAAAAATGTAATATGAATTTGGAAAATATAATTATTTATTTAACTGTATACTAAATTGAGAAATTATAATTACAATTTCTTCCATTTATACAATAATGAAACAAATTCCCACATCTCCTTGAATTCTATTTATTTATTTTATTTTAAATTTATACATATGTGACAAATTATTTTCTACAATAATTATAATTTCTTTTTTTTTTTGGAAAAAAAAAATAAATAAATAAAAATTTACATTATTAGAATAATACCTCTTCCTATCTTCTTTCCTTTAGAACCTCTCTTTTCCTTCCTTCTCAAAAATTGTCGCCGGAAACAGCAATTCACGGCGGGTGTGCCACCCCCCCCAACACCCCCCACCCCCCCCCCCCCCGCCGTAGACGCAACCCGGTCTGCTTCGAGATCAGTTCAATCAGCGGCTAAGTCAAATAAGTACTCACTTCCGCTCCGCGGTAAGCATGCGAGTCAATTAGCCCCTTGACCACCTCTGTCTCTGAACTCACTTATCAAGTCTGACCTTTTCCCCGAGATCGGTTCATCACTCGCAGGCCAGTCAGCGGTTTAGTCAACGAAAAGCAAGTACAATACAAGTACGAAAGGAGCTAACCAACCAAGCTCGGACGGCGTAGAAGAGAAAAAGTCTAGGATTGAGATCTGAGCAGGAATTTTTCCCAGGTGAGTGGCTACGTTTTAGGGTGGTAATTGGTTGCTTGGTCGAGCAGCTGCCCTTGGCAAGGAAGGAAAGGTGTTCTATAGCATCTGGGGCCGAGGCCCTGTTCTGGTTACTACAATTAGTGTAGCACCTTTATTTTCAGGGCTTACTTCGGAGAGTACCGCTGCTATTGTTTGAGTATAATCCTGGTATCTTTCTACAATCGTCTTTGTGGCTCCTGTTGCTGCGGAGCCTCTGTGCTGTTGGTTTTACCCCGCCGGGTAACGGGTCCTTGAATATTCTCAGGTTCCGATTGTCGAAAAAAAAACCAGCTAAGTTCTTTTTTCCTTCCTCCAGTAGTAGGTAAGGCAATAAGTTTTGCAAAGCCCAACAGGCATTAGTAGCATGCCCGTGGTACCTGTGGAATCAACTGTATGCGTTTGGGTGAAAGTTCGTGGGTTTGGTGTAGTGAAAGAGAACAAGTAGCTTCAGTTACTGAACAGGGCAAGCATACCTAGGAAATCGAGATTGGGATCCCATTGATCCAGCGGAAGCAAGGGCTAGGGGCATGGACAATAACAGATCCTTTTCCATAACCGGGGCCGGAGGTTCCTCGTAGCCGCAGAAGCTACGACATGGGCATAGCTAGGTGATGGCTCAAGTACTGGTGAAAGTACCTGAACCAGTGGTGACATCGGCAGGAGAGGCTCCAGCACTGGTAGGTAAGGGCGAAGTCATCATAAGTGGGTTGACTGGGCCTAGGAACGACCATCGGTCGGGGCCCGCGAGCTTTGAAGGCAAATTCATCGTTTTTCGCTCGTGTTTCATGCATGCCTGTATGAATTGCATAAGTCATTGTGTTTTGGCGGTGGAGAAGTACAGAAGTGAACAGTGTGTTAGTATTTTGTTGTGCGAAGCGTTGTTGACAAGACTTACTCAACTCACTGCTTTCACCTGCTTCCGGTGACAACTACCACTCTCTTATGAATGGGAGGGTAGAGTACCAAGACATAGGGGTTGGCCAGCGAAGGCGGTTTATTTAGTACCAGATATACGTATTTCGAATTCTTTTCATGGCGGCACGAGAGATAAGGAAAACTGAAAAGCTTCTCAAACCAGAGTAGGAATTCGATCAATCGCTATCAATGCCAGGAGGCAGATCAAGATTCATGGGAACGAGAACCTTTTCCGATAAAGAGTCAAGCGAGGGATAGGATAGATGAATAGGTTTAAGCCTTTATCCGGGATGAATTTACAATTTCTAAGGCTTCGTTTTTATCCGGCAAGCAGCTAGGGAAGGTAGTAAACACCTTGCCAAGCGATAGGGCTTGGAGTTCATATTGATGCCTTAGTCCACTCCGAGATAGAAAGATACCAATAATGGAAAAAGATATGCTCTTGAACTCCAACAGTAGGTTGATCAGTTACTATCGGTAGGGACGGGAGACAAAACTGATGGGAAAGCGATAAGAAGCCTGAAAGCGATTCTGACACAAGATACGATGACAGGGAGGGAGTTCGATCAGGAATAGACAGAAAAAAAGGCTGCTAGGCTCCTTTCTTTATCATGGGAGGGGTTCGCATCCAACCCTTATCGATACCCCTCGCTAGGACATTTAAGTGAATCGGGTTTCGATCCGGTTCCGAAATAAGGCGGTGTTACCAATGACTCGATACCCCGCTGCTACCGAATGAAGTTCGTCCTTCCCCCTTTTCCCTATAATAAAGTGCAGGCCCCCGTGGATAGATGTCCCATATAGCCCCTCCTCTCCGGTCGAAAAAAAATCTCTTGAATTAGAGAATCGAAATTAAGAAGAAAAAGAACCAACCGCCGGGCAAAGGAGATCTTGGATCAGTTCTATCAAACCAACAAAAAGATGTTGAAGAAGATTATGCGGGATCATTAATTAAAAAACGTAGAAAGAAAAAGCAATACAAGAGCAACACGGAAGCGGAACTAGATTTATTCCTGAAAAGATATTTGTTTTTTCAATTGAGATGGGATGATCCTTTGAATCAAAGAATGATCAATAATATCAAGGGTTCCAAACCTTCACTGAACCGGGGGTATTCAATCCTTTGCACCTCAAACCCAGCAAAAGACCCTAACAAGAAAGAGGAAGGGGCCTTGGGAGCCCTTATGCGGATGATAGGGGAGTTATAATCCTCAGTCTAACCTTAGGAGAGTCCGTCACCTAAACAGGTGTAGTTTTCTAGAAGAGAAGTAGCATAGGATAGATATGGCATTGTTCCTGCTCTTCTGTTGTCTTCGATGTTGAAGACTTTCGCCCATTTACAGATTAGAATAGAACAGAACCACCCACTGAGACATTCAGTGTTTGTGCGCTTAGTTCGGTTTCGTATAACCAATCACCTTAACCCATTATTTAGTAGTTATATAGAATGCCCGAGAAACAAGTCAATTATACTCAATAAGAAGGTATTCATTCCATTTACGAGTCGAGTAAACAAAAAATGAAAAAGAAAAATCGTAAATAAAAATGGGCAAGTGTGCTTGCTTATTTTTATTATATTCAAATTCGAAAAATACCAAAAATATGAAGAAGAACTAAGGCACTTGCTTCGGCGAAACCTTTCTCCGTCGTTACGGAGTTCTTCTGCTCTAATCTCCGAAATCGAAGGTCAGCTGACTGAGGAGTTAGTATTGATTCATGCAAAGATGCTCCTCTGAAGCTGGAGTAAGGGATTGTCCACCTCACCGCCCCGAAGAGCAGTGGCTTTTTTGTTTTGCACGCCTACAGAGAGATACTCAAAAAGTACCGACGCTCAATCGAAAGAAAGAGCAATCAACTATATGCTTAACTCATGCCCCAGGAATCCCTAGACACAGGGGGTACGAGCTAATCTTTTCCTTGAGGGAAAGCTGGGGAAAAGCATAGAGCGTGCGGGCTCAGCTCTCGCCCTCCTCCCACCCGCGAAGCTGAGGCGGGAGAAAAAGCGCAACTCCCCGGTGTCATAGGTTACCTTTCCTTCTTCCTCCCCCGTGACACTCCCAAACCGATCGCTATCGTTTTCTTGCTTTCTTGTTGTCTTGAATTGTTATAGAACTTATATCAGGGGTAGGATGAAGTGGGATGAAGCCTTAGTGGATATAGCAAGTGTGCCGGGGATGCGGCTCGGGCGTAGTAGGTCTGGACGCCTAGCATGAAACAGCCTTCTTTGGTAGCGGCACTATCACTATACTAAGGTATAGTATCTCTCTAGCTTCCAGTCCATATAAAACGTAGTTAGCAGAGGTCTGTCTGGCGTTCCCTCGCGTAAAGGGCTACTTTGGCATCGGCTCTCTCTCGTTAGGTAATTACCGAGGCGAAAGCAGCTCTCTCGGAAGTCAGTTTACCCGCCATCTTAGTGAGACTAGTCTAATAAACTTTCACTTGAACTGCCCGGATTTTTTTTTGTTGTGGTAACGCCCTTCTAGAATTACGTTTAACGTCCCTTTATGACTTTCCCGATCGGCGCCTCGGGTCGGTAGCCGGGCTCCGGGACATTACTACCACGGCTACTATCGACCCGAGCCCTGCTTTAGGAAAAGAACGGACTCAAGCGAGGAGTTCATTGGCCATACATAGTGAAGGGGGATGGGGGTCAACCTCTTTCATGACCCATGGCCCCAGCGTGTCACTTGGTTAGCATTTCTAGAACAAATTCAGTAGGGTTGGTTTTTCGATAGGAAAACAGGGGAGTTGGCTGTAGTTGAGACAGGTTTTTCGGATGGACGATATGGATTTTTTCGAGATGGTTAACCACTTTTTTAACCGTGAGAGGGAGGTCATTCAGAACCCGCTGGCTTCAGAACCGGCGGAAGTTCCCCACGCCGATCCCCATCAAGAACAACGTGAGGCACTTCGAAGTGCCATTCACACTTTGATTCTTGAGCAAGTTCGGGAACATTGTGAGAAAGGGAAAGGGTGGCTGTCCGTTCACTTTCCGGAAATGGCAGAAATCTACTCCAGTGTCGCAGAGAACATTATGTCTCGCGATCTGGAAATATCTGCGGAGATGGATACTGAAACCCTCCGCGGATGGGTGGAGGAGATAAAGGAGAACCCTAATCTCCTAAAATCCCTCATTAGGGAACACCTGTAAGATTAGTCTGCCGCTTTCTTTCATAACAGAGCCGGGAATAACGGCTGGCATAGAAGTCTCTCGCACGCAAGGAGATGCTGCTGCTGGATGTCACGGTTCTGGGGCGCCATGATCCTTCTCTCTGGAACAATCGAGGGCACTGCCTTCCTTCAGCTTTCAGAGGTAGGGGCTGCATCAATCATCGCTCAGTGAGCTATTTATTGCCGCCAATAGCGCTTCGCTTGCATGCAAGGCGGCACGCCAGGTAGAGCTACCGCGCGCGGGCGAAGGAGATGCATTTCTGGTACTGGTAGTACTGGACAAGCTCTCAGGGAATAATCTCTTTCTTATTTCTGCCTTTCTTTCCCATGACGACTAGGAACGGGCAAATCAAAAATTTCACTTCGAATTCCGGACCTCAACATCCTGCTGCTCATGGTGTTTCACGATCAGTATTGGAAATGAACGGAGAAGTGGTGGAACGTGCGGAACCACATATTGGATCACTCCAGTGCGGCACGAAGCCGCTGACGCCGAGTCGGCTCCTATGCCGCTAGCTATGCCCTGCTTGGTCCCCCGGCACGGGGGAGGTTCCGTAGCGTGTCATGAGCACCGGGCTAAGGGGCGGTTGAGCAACTCAAGCGAACCGCCCTACCTTACTACAACATAGGGACAGAAGGGAGAAGGTTGTGAAGGTGGCCTCGTTATCCACACCTCCGGTCGGATGAATGGAGGACCGACCGACCCGGGTTTTCATGAGCGTTGGCGGGTCCTGGAGTGCCTGTCAAGGGCGCTAGCGCATACCCCGGGGTGATCATCACCACCTGCACCTCACATCTCGGCACAGTGGAACGTGTAACCCGCCTGCTGTCTCATTCAACTACATTTGTTCCTGTAATCCATAGCCTAACAGAACGCAGCAGCGAGGGACAACCCGCCCATACAGCCAGCGGGGAGGATGGCACTACTGGCAAAGACCGTCTGGCGAAAACGCCGCAGGCGCGAAGCGTGGTAGGCCTGCGCCGGGGGAGCATAGCATAGGGAGGAAAGGGAGCTCGGACGGTGGAAGAGCCAGGGGAGGCCGGGTCATTTGACGGAAATGGAAGGCTTTTCCCCTATTAGAGAAGGCCCTATGGAGTCAAGGGAAGTGCATGAATTCTTGTAAAAAGAGGGAGCGAGCCTATATTCAAAATGTAATAAAGAAAATTCAATGAATAGATAGAGTCAACGGTACGACAGACAGCGCTGCCTACACGCGAATTAGCTTCCGAGGTCGAGCAGTCTCAATTTCACTACAGGATTTGCGAATGAATGCTTTCACATAAGGGCCACCTCGAATGGCGTGAGCCGCATGCGGGGAGACCCGCACGTACGGTTTTTAGGGGGATCTGGTCGAAAGACCGGCCGGCGCCCACCCGACTAGAGGGACTGAGAAATTAATAGAGTACAAAACTTATCTTCAAGCTTTACCTTATTCTGATCGTTCAGAGGGCGATCGCGGAGTCACTGAATGAAGTCCTCCGTTTCTTTCGGAGGTGCTGACCCGCAGCGAGGCAGAGATGACTAAGTGACATATGGAATATGGCGACGACAACAGCATGTCGTAGAAGGAGATAACAGGTGGAGCCAACGACCCACTAAGACTAACGTATCTACAACTACATCCCCGAGCGGCAGTCAAACGGAGGCGTGAATGCAAGATGCCAACGGAATGACCGGCCGGACAGAGGCTAGGGCTGCTTCCTTCCCACCGCGTCCTTCCTTGTGTGTCGGAGATATAAAGCGAGTGCACCGGAAAAGAACGGGAACTGGGTCGATCTATTCTATGGCGAAGCATCCGAAGCATAACTGCACACTCACACGATCTTTGCCGAGAGATAGGAGCATTCGGTGGAACCGGTGAACTACACTTGCTTCTGGATAGATGTGTGGGACAGAGGGCTCGTGGTACCTGCTGCCCGCCCTTCCTCCTCTGCTTTGAGAACCGTGTGAACGGAGAGTGGGCAGAAGGGAAGGAGGTCCTCATACGGAGTCGCACGCTTACTTGAGCAGTGCGGGAGACTGGGGAATGGGTCGAGTAAACTCCCCTGGGGCCGGAAAAATAATAGACGAAGCTTTACTTAGATAGGGCTTTGATTTGATTGGTATTGATTTTTTCTTAGTGATTGGAAAGGAGGGCGCCTGGGTATGTTATAGAAAGGGAAGGCAGAGGTAGTACTTCGAATGGCGAAGAGAGGCGGCTCGGCAGGAAAGGAATGGGAAATCGTCAAGGATGACTTCTTTGTTGGCGAAACGAAGGGCGCCTTGGCGCCAGTGATTCTCTGAGCCGGTCTGGATTTCCCTCGGGAAACTGGTCGAGATAGATGACAGCACCTTTTTCCTCTCTTCCTTACCGGGAGGGCAATCTTCTCTTATGGCCTTCACCTCCCGCCCGGCCCGAAAATAGAACCCAGCCCCCTTCTGATCCATTCATTTCTGCAAGCAGGTTTTTCCTTCTATTGCATAACCTAAAAAAGCTATAAGCAAAGTACCAAAGGTGCGCTCCGCCCGGTGACTCAGAAAGAAATTGGTTTGCGCTTGAATTGAAGTGATGAGGTCGCAAAGAGGGAAGTAGGGCTCCTATTGAAACGCTTTCCCTCCCTTCAAAGGCGACCAGCTTTCAATACTAGTTGTTACGCTGCCATTTTTCCAATATCATTGAATAGCATGGCCTGGGGCTAAGGTAACTCAAGTGGGAGAGCCGTGTTATGGGTGACCTTATTGCACGGTTCAGAGAGCACTTGTGTATGTGATGCAAGTGAACGTGTACGAAAAAGCTGTCGTAAAGTTTCGTTGTTCGTTCCGTCGTCGACCCTATCTATGTTTCTACGATGGCCCAAGAACACGCTCATTCTTCAGCCGTAGAGAGACTTTTGAATTGCGAGGTACCATTACGAGCTCAATATATACGAGTGTTATTCCGTGAAATAACTCGAATTTCAAATCATTCACTTGCTTTAACTACTCATGCTATGGATGTGGGAGCATCAACTCCGTTCCTGTGGGCTTTTGAGGAGCGGGAGAAATTGTTGGAATTCTATGAAAGAGTCTCGGGAGCCAGGATGCATGCCAGTTTCATACGACCAGGTGGAG
>JAYMTB010000005.1:0-15000 GCA_036897585.1 Francoa sonchifolia | reverse complement strand
AGACAACCCCAGTAAATCGTGCATAATTGAAGAGGAAAGATTCTCTAAAAGCCGGCGGTTTCTTTGTGTTAAGAATGGATACTTCTTGGTGTTTGCCGGAATTCCGACTTGGGGCTTTGACCGATTGCCTGCCCCTTCATTATTATTAGTAAGGTGGGGAAAAGCGGAAGAGGAAGAAGAACCTTTCAGAATGGGTCCCCCTACTCAAAACAAAGAGGGGATTATCTCAAAATCTCCGAAGCGATAGGACAAGTCATGGTGATCAATGGGGAAGACGCATTGTCCTCGAGCTCGGTTAATAATGCACCTGAAGAACCACGAAAGGTATGGCTTCTATAGTAAGGCCATGACTGAGCTCTTTCTTTGTCTTCTCTTCTTGCTCTTCCTCTCGCGCGGGTTGTAGAGTTCAAAAGATCATGAGCTGCGTAGAAAGGGAACTTGAAGACCGGACTTTAAGTAAGAAGCAATTCTAATCACTCTGCTATAGCTAAACTCTCTCTAGGCGGCCCTATCTTTAACTAGCTTTCACTTGAATCGGAGATCAAAGGTTGCTGAATCGGGAAGAGAATTCCTAAACCACTTGTGAAAGACTTTGCAAAAAAATTGAGAGAAAGAGGGTGATAGGCTCGTCTTGTTCCAAGATCGGTGTTCTAGTCCGTCTTCTAGCCCGTCTTCTCTTAAGGGCCTGGTTGAAGGTTTCCAAGCCTCGACCTTACTCCCATTTGAGATCTTCTCTGCCCCCTGATAGGAGCATAAAGCACCCATCTTTGATTCGAATCCATGTCAATCAGCGGAAAGACTGAAAGGCATGCATCCAATACAACTTCATATACCATACCCGTTGACCCATCCATCCCAAGCTCATCCATCTCTGACCCATCGGCCAAGCCTTGAATCCTATGGTCGAGGGACAGCTTCACCCTCATGCCCTCCCTTTGATCTTCCTTCTTCTTTCCGACTCCTCAGTTAAGACAGAAATGTGGCAAACTCCGATAAGAGAGATGCTTTGCCCTCTTTCTATTTGTGATCCGAAGGAAAGTCTTGTATAGAGAGAATGTGGATCAAGTCTTTCAAGTTCTTTTGTGTGAATACAGTCCTCTCAGTAAGAAGCAAAAGATATCTTTCTCCGATCGCATCCTTCTTTTGATTTTCTTGTTCTTGTTGGCCTCACTTGATTGTCTGGAGGCTCATTTGGTTGAACAAGGTTCTGTCTCTCATTCTCATTCCGTTCTTTGCTCCTAAGGTAGAAGTAGAAGAAGCATCCAAGTGAGAAAGCCATTTTCATGCTTTCGGGGGTGTTGACTCTACGCTAGGCGTAGGTCCCTGAAAGCCCCGTATACGCATTACTTCTGGCCTTTTTTATCGGGTTTGGCTCGTTCTGACAGGCTTCCACGCTAAGACGTAGGTGGACTTAGTCGACAAGGATCCACTTTGATTACGGATGGAATTAGTGCCCGCTCCCATTCAGAATGAGGCTAGAGCGATAGGCAACGCTGGAGATGGGTTGTTGAACGATGCCATGCCCCTAGGTGTCGGTGTAAGACGGTCCCCAGGCTCATCCGTCAAGAGGTTGTGAGTGAGTTACGATGTTTTTGATTGCCTTTGTTGTGCCACTGGTTAGGACTCTCTGTTAGTTGAGTTAGGTCTGATGGTTGCGTTGGCCAAGAGGCCTTATCTCAGGCATCATCGTGAACCTCCCCCCCGAGGGCACTCCAGGCTCTGAACCGCCGCCTGAAAGGTACGGATAGTGTGAAAAAGAGGGGACACGAGGTACACAGTCTCAATCTCGGGCCGATCGACCATGCTTTCTGATCGAAAGTCTTGCCAATCAAGAGGTAGCGACTCTCACCCCGCCTTTGGGAATGGAGATGAATCCACTTTTCTTGCTGCTCGACTCTTCACCCGTAGCACATGCCCAATACCAATAGCCTTCTCCTGGATCACAGACGGTATGTCCTTCTTAATCCCGGGGTTAGCGATTAAGGGATGCGGTGAATGAGCTTGCTGCCGACAGGTTAGATCGAGCTCTAAGGCCACCTTTAGCACGGAGAATCCGCATTTCACAGGGGTGATAGTAGATTCCCCGTATAGGCGACAAAAGGCTCTTTTCTTGGGGCTTACTTGAGTTTGTGAGTTCAGGTCCATAGAAAGGGTTGGTTGGGAGGGACGTCGTACGCCCACTTTCACCCCCTCTTTGAATGCCGTACCAAGCTAAGCCAAGGCAGTTCGCACTCATACCTACTATTCAAAAAGCAATAGTTGAGATTGGAGCGAAAAAGAGCCATAGTTTGCCTAGTGGATTAAGCCCTATAAGAATCGGAATGCCGCCTTTCTCAATCTGAGAAGATAAGATTGGTCCGTCCAAAGACAGAGTTGGGAGGGCCCCGGTGCACCACGTCAAGTAGAGCGGAGCTACGATAGCGAGATCTTTCGCACATGCGACAGGAGTACCCCTTTCTAGTGAACTTCTTGACCTTTGAGCTTTTTCTTTTCCCCTCATCAAATGGAAGGACTTTCACTCTTCCTTCTTCCTACTGTACTTACAGTCGGTTGAGCCTTCCTCTGCTTTCTCTCTATAACAGTACACTCTATCGATTGAGAACTTCACCGATCTCGCATGTATCTTTCGTTCGCCCTCCTCTAAAAGCTTGAACTTTCTTCCTTCGTTTCCCTCTCGAGAAACTGCACAATCTGACTCTTTCCTCTCCCCAAGGTCGAGTCATTTCATACCTCCGGTTGAGCCATCTATCGCCTCCTCCTCTTCCTAAGGTCGAGCTCTTTTCCTCCTCGCCAGTTCGAACTCTAACCTACCTGTCACCTTTCCAATTCCCACCGCAGCTCCCGCTAAAGCAATTGTAGCAGCTCCGGCACCTATTCATTTTGCACCCTCTAACATAAGATAAGAAGAATAATAAAGAGTCGAGAAGTTACGCTTTTCTTGGATTGGTTTTAAAATGCAAATTATTGATTGCAAAGAAATTGAAAATAAAAAAAATAGAGAATACTTTTTCTTTTTGATCCCATGCCCACCTTCACGCCCTAAGAGCCAGAGCCCTTTCTTAAGTCTGGATTGCTATATCTATCACTATCTACAGCCAAGGAAATTCCAGCGGTCAAGCCAGATGCAGATGAATTAGCTGCTAGGGTCCTCGAATCAGATTCTTTTAGATCTTATCCTTTCTATGGCTACACTGAAGACAACCTAATCTCGATGAAAGTATCCTAAAGGGCTACGCTAAACCTGCAAACTGCTCATAAAGAAAGTAAATCGATGCTAACAAGGGTGATTCCCTAAGTGGAATCCGAATCTATTGAACTCTCGGCTGATGAAAGAAGAGCAATTCTTGGACCACAAGCCATACCAAGGAAAGCATAGTCACAAGAGCTTTTAGCAAGAGTGACTTCCCTCTCTTCGGGAAAATGATCTTACTTTTAGGCATAGCATTAGCAATTAGTGAGCACTCGTTTTTGGTAAAGAGAGCACAACTCCTTCTATAGTAGTGGAGGCGTGAACAAGAGCTTCTTTCACAACTTCTTGCCTCTACCCGGCAATGGCTAATTATTCATTAAAGTAAGGGTCCGGCTTTTTCCAGGTATGAGAGCTAGCTTCTAGTAGCCGCCCTTCCTCCAAGACTTGAATCAGGAAGAGCTTTTATCTACTATGCTGCCTTTGGCCTTGCGCCTGGTCTTTCTTCTTTCCTATTCTATTACCTCTTTATTACCCGAATGCTTGTTTTCCCTCATAGCATAGGAGGGATTAGGACTATCTTATCCCCCTACCATGTTAACGAGTCTACGATGACTGCCCTCTGCTTCTTGCGAACCATAGTGAAAAGTAGTCTACCCCCGTGAGAAAATGGAAATTATGGCAAAGTTTTTTTAAAAAAGAAAAAATACAAGAACGAGATTGAAAAAAAATAAGTAGACAAGCCCCCAATCAAAGGCAAAGGCTTTATTCACTTATATAAATGCTTGATACAGTAAGGAACCGCTATTGAAACAAGCAAGCCAAAAAGCTATATCCAATCCTCGGATGAAACTTGAAATTAGGATACGGCTTTTTTTTTTCCCACTAAGAGTAACGAAGGTAAATGAAGGACATTTTATGCTAGAATTGGCCTGTGTTAAGCATATGTTTTGTTACTCAACTGGTTTGATAGAATAGCGGGCTTCAGCCCTTTTTTCAGGGCTCGGATGGAAACAAGCAATAACAAATCCTGATGGTGTGCCTTTCGAGGTGTAGTGTATTACGGATTCCACTTAAAACATTAAGGGAGGATTACTTATGGATCACTGATGGTATCTCTGCTTTATTTTGAAATATGGTTTATTAAATGATCAAAAATGACTCAACTGAAACGGGATTTCAAGAACGAGATATTGGTAGCTGATGGACTCGTATAAGGGTTTGGAAGCTATTTCGTCTGAGGTTATTGATCGATTTCCACTCAACGCCCGGAAGAGAAGGGACTGAAGGTCATTTTATGCTAATAAAGTACGTAAGTAGTTTGTTATATCCAATTTTGAAATCAAAGTATGTATTTGAAGTTTGGTAAGATCTTCCCTCTTGTGGAAGAGAGGAAGGCACTAAGACCCGCTATAAGGACTCTAAGGGAAGAAAGAAAGCCGTCCTAGTGAGGTGCAATGCTAAATGCAGATGCAGACCGATTGGGTTCTCCCCTTTGCTAGGGCCAGGTCTTTCGCGAATGTGAGGTTCAAGTACTGCCATCCTTTGTTGGTCGAGTTCGCTGTGTAATTTCAACAATGCCTTTCGAAGCCGAAAAGGCCGTAGCTGCATCTTTCGAGAAAAGAAAGAATAGGTGTCACGCCGATGATTAGGAGAAGGTATCTTATGGCTTAGGGAAGGGCGCTTCTGCCCAGATCTATGATTGATCTAGGATTCCCCTAGACGAGACGAACTGTCGATTCTCCGATAAATGTCAATGACTTCAACATGTTTCCGAGACTTCAACATACATGTTTTGCAGCGGCAAGGAGTGTTTTTGACTTCCTAACACGGATACCAAGGCAGCTGAGCAGTGAGGAAAAGCCTTGAATCCTCTATATCGATCTCGCCGCCTGCGAACATTCTCTGGAAGCACTCTTAGCACAAGAAAATGAACAGGGAAAGGAGAATGCATTATACTACTTAAGCCGGCGATTCGTAGAGGCTGAATACAACTATTCGCCAATTGAAAAAGTGTGTTGTGCGGTCTTTGCTGCAAAAAGCTACGCCACTCTTTCTTAGCAATCAGATCAAGTTCATCTCAAGAGCAGACCCTCTCAAGTTCTTAATGAAAAGACCAATGTTATCAGGTCGATTGACCAAATGGTCTCTGTTATTCTCTTAATTGGAGATTCTATATATTCAATAAATCTGTGAAGGGAAAGGCTCTGGCGGATTTCCTAGAAGCTCATCCATACCAGAAAATCATGGGTAGCTTGGAAGCATAGGACTAAGCGAATTCATTCCCCCCTACCCCTATGTGCTGAGGAGCCAACAAACTGAAGGATACCCGCATGGGAGGGAGCCCCAAGCCTATTGAATCGTCTCAACCCTTAGAAGTAGCATCACCCTACCGATGAGTCTGGAGGAAAGACTGTAGCTCCCGCTTCACCAGTTCTTCGACGGCTTTGAAAATGAAAAATCAGAAGTCAAAAGAGCAGCAAGAGGCATAATAGCCATAAACCTGAAGCAGTGCAGAAATAGGATGAGAGCTTGTCTCAGCAAGTGATTGGGATTTTCGACGAGGTGTTCGAAGTGAACAAAAGCTAGCTGGCATAAGCTTAGCAACGGCTAAGCCAAAAAGAGGGTACTTACTAAGGCAAAGCTATGCATGTTTATCTAGTCTACTAGAAAGAACTCACAACTCAATGAGAGACTTTGCTTATAGCAACTATAACTCGACTCGAAAAGTTTAGATAGCTCAAAGAAGAAAGGAAAGAGGTAACTGGAAGAGTTCACTCTACTTGCCGAGGAGGAAATGGTCCAAGGATGCATCATGTGATCATCGCCCGATGGAAGGAACCGGCACCGAAGCGTAAGCGACTCTTTCAGTTCGAGCGTGAACAGCAAAATCAAAAAAGGGAGAATCGGAAGGGAAGAACGGATTGAGTCAGGACACGATCGATTAAGACAGAAGGGCTAGGGCTATTGACCCATTGACTCACTTATGGCGCTTGAAATGGCAAATGGAAAGGTCGAACTCTCTTTCAGAGCCTTCCTCTTGGGGAGCAGACCTAAGTGTATTTAGAAAGAGACCGGTTCTTTCCTCTCTTTGAATGCAGCATTGAGTGGTCCTATTGCTGACGGAAAAGGCAAGTTTTCGAGTTCCAGTGCGTTCTTTACCTCTTTCCGGTTTGATGTTTGTGGCGAGGCAAGGGTTTACCGATTTTTTTTCTAACCAATCACCATTGGATTGGAAAGCACCCCGAAGAGAAAGCAAACTGAAGAAGGAAAGACATCAATTAATCATAGTGGGAAGCGCCGCAAGCTGCTTACTAAGAGAGCGCTATTTAAGGGGCACGCTCGACAGCAAGCATCTGTAGCAGCAGCCTAGCTCAAAGCTCCCCAACCCTGTAATGAAACGAAGTACATACGTACCTTGCCCTATCCGATTCTATCCTTTAGTGTGGGTATCACTTTCGCAAGGTCTCTCACTTCTTTCTCTTAGGGGAAACCCAAGCTTAGAAAGAAGGGAGCAGCCTACTTTGATGAGGAAAGAAAGTAGGAGCTTGAACTCACTGGTGGCCTTACTAGAGTTTTTGGTCTCAGCCAATGGCACCGAAGGAAAAGGAAAACAGGACATTTCGCAAGTAAAGGACCTCACTCCCTATGATCTAGCGTGCCCATAAATCCACCCGTCCTACCAACCACTGGCATTCCACTTTGTCTAAAAAAAAGTGATATTGCTGTCATCCAAAGCCCATTATGCCAGCTAGCCAGAGGGGCTTGAAGGTGATGGTATGACAGAGACCCATTTATGGCTTAACGGAGTAAGGAAAAAACCTCTGTCTTAATGTGTGTGTGAGTCGATGGCTCTAAGAATCCTATGGGCGCGGTAGTGCAGATAAAAGGAGTTGAGAACTATGCCCTTTCATCTTATAGCTATCTATAGAGCAGATGATACCATATATTAAGAGACCATTTGAAGGATTGCTTATCACTTGCTTTTTGCCCTCTATGCCCGTCTTCGATCTAGGCCTGCTCCCCTGTTCAAGCGGCTAACGACTAGAGGACACAGGATAAATTTCTTTTCTCTTTTTTGCGTAACTGAGTATGAGAAGTTTCAGCATCTCCAATTTGAATTCTATGGAATTTCCCTGGTTAAGTTAGAATAAAGATGTGGCACTATCTATTTCATTTACCGTATTTTCTAAGTAGGCCCTATGATAAAATAGAAAGGATCGGTTCTTTGGTTTGCTAGTTTTATCTAGTGAGTTAAGGTCTGGGCATCCCTTCTTGAATTGAACCCTTTATGCTATTGCCTTGCGAGGAGATCGCTTAGGACACGATTTGAGAGGGAATCCTTCCTATAGTGAGTTGGACTTAGAGCACTAAGGCGAATCCATGATAGAAGGAGATAAAAGCAGCTTAATGCAAGACTCTCCTAAAAGATCCCTTATGCACTTCCTCTTAAGAAGCACCGCTGCATCCTTGGCTTTACATTTGAAATGGTCGAATAGCAATGGCTAGCCTTGAATCCCGTGCACTCGGATCACGTGTGAAGACAGGAGACGAACTATGCGGATCTGTGATTCTCTTAAAAAAAGAAAGGCTCATGACTTAGTTGTCAACAAAACTACTCGTACTCACTTCCTCTTATTTCGGCTGGATCTTCCCTTTTTTGTTTCAATCGATGGGTTGAGGTGAGGGCTAAAGAAAGTCCTTTCGCAAGTGCTCGTGTAAACACTGATTCTTCAATTGAGAATTGCCCCATTCCAATTAAAGAAGCTCTTCTTCAAAAGAGGAGAAAGAGCACCTTGATACGGAAGATTTCCTATGTCCAATCCTTTCACTCTAAAGCTAAAGAGAGTAGATCCTGGCTATGTCTCTCTTTCCCGAACTCCAAGCGAAGCGGTGCTTAGAGAAGCTAACCTATAGGGCAAAAAATGCCCCCTTACGTCAGACTCAATTGTCTACCTTCGTAAGATCCAATCTGACTGAACTAAGAAGGCAGTCACTCGACTTTTCTTCTACAGCATGGGCGGCCTATTGAATCCACTGATAGGCACGGTACCCGTTGAGATAGATAGCTTTTGGCCCTTTATTTGCCCAAATAGTCAGATTTGCCAGCTATATGAGCAGGAAATGAACTCTTTCTAATGCTTGGATCGAAGACGGATTAGGGTAGGGTACTATTTACATTAATGGAAGATTTGACTTTCTTGGACAGCCCCCACTGGAATGAGTTTTCAAAGCAGAAATGAGGTTAAATGAAAAGAATCAATCCGCAAAACCACTACTGGATGTTCGTCATTTATTTCTTTCTATCTCTCTTACCGGGAAAGTTACACTTTTACTTTTTTGCCCTAAAGTCTCTTTCCAAAATCGTAAAGTTCCTGCTCATATAGTGCAAAAGTTAGCTACTCCTTTTTAGCTCTAAAATGGCATTTTAAAGAACAAAGTTTGCTTCTTCTATACCGGCGAAATGTTACTTTTTGGGCCAAAAGAGAGATCTACAGGGAAAAAAGAAGCAGTGCTTCCCTTGAAAGGAATGCGCCACAGACTCAATCCCGTAACAGGCCCTCCCCGGAAAGAGTAGCTATGGGTGCGTATTGGTTCCTTCTTCTGATCAGCGATCATGAGACCCTCCTATTCTAGCCTGAACCCGATCGTTCAGACACTAATTTCAGGTAAAGAATGAACTCCAGTCCATTTGCCAAGTTAAGGTCCAAGAAGACTGTGAAAACTAGGATTCCTCAATTGAAAAGGAATGTCCAAAGACAGATATGAAGAATAGCCACTTAGTTTCGGTTTCGTAGTAAAGTCTCATCCCTTGACTTGTTCCTTACAAGGACCACTTCCTTAGGACAGAATGTCAGAAGCATGCATTCACAACGCAAAAGACTTTCTCACGCCTATCGTGGTGGCAGCAGGAGAAGAGCTTGACTTCGTCCAAGCTAAGGAGGCTTTGCCTAGAGATAATTTTTTCCCATTTCACAGAATCCGGTAGAGAAGTAGCCCCTATTATAAGCCTCATTGACAGCAGGACTAGCTTGAAAGAGGGAGGTTGGATTGAATCCCTTTGAAAGGAAAAAGCGAGTCCGCGGGACCTGGAAGACAACCCACCACTGTTGCTTTGCTCTCGCTCCGCTCATTCCCACTCCCGCTGCCAACTTCGCGATAGAACGACCATGCGAAGGGATACGGATAGGCTGCCCTCCCACATTACAGCGTTCGCGTGCACCTTCCCGGATTTCAAAAGATTTTAAGTCACGCTTGCCCATGATCCACGAAAGAAAGGTATAGATATTCCCCAATTACTTGATGAGAAACATGATGAACGTAAAATCGATATAGACATTCCACGCGAGCCAAGACATAAAGTGGGCCCCACATCTATGAGGAAAGATCCGTTGCAGTCCGGTAGCTAAGGCGGAGTTACCATCACGCAGTCGTTGGATAACGAGGCCTATCTTGGTTCGAAGTCTCGATGACGCATTCCCGTCGGTCTTTAGTTAGGCTGTATACCACGATATCATCGAGGTAAACAACAACGAAACGGTCAATGTAGGGCCTCATTCATCAAATTACAGAAAGTGGCAGGAGCATTGGCTGAAGTAGGTCTAGTGACTGTAGTCTTACCTGACCTTTCCGTACCTCTATCTCCGTTTCGTACTCTCGTCGGTTGATTCGAAGGTTTGCTTGAATAGTATGCCCATTCGCTCATGGCTCGGTCCGTGCTTATGCACTCTACTCAAATGCAGTTGCATGTTCGGGCAGACCAGCGTGAGTGCAATGATGGCATGGAAATCCAGCTTCCCCTTGTGAACAGAAGGCCTCCCGATTCTTGGGTGCACTTTCCAGCGAACCTACGCCCGGCCAGAGCAAGGGACTCCGCTTGCCCTCCCTAGGTCCGTTTTACGAAAGAGTCTGCCCACCTTTGAAGGTACCCAGTTAGCTGACCCGCTGCGTGCTGAATGTCAAGTGAGATGAGCTTTCCCTTTCCCAAGCATGTTGAGGAAAGAGATGTGGAACACGTAGCAAGTATGTCATAACCGCCTTTCCAGTGCCCAATCTTTCTCTGCTGAATCGATTGTTGTTACACGTGTCACGGGGTAAGATAAAACCCCTCGCTCCATGTTGGGTGGTCTTTCCGGTCCCTCTGTCCGAGAAGAGATGTTTGCGCGCACCGATCTACTGCCCGATTTCTGAATGATGTATCTAGTGGAGGATGGCTATTGGCGCAGTAAAGCCCAATTCTTCCTTGGTAGTTCCACGGATCCGAACGAAGTGGCTCCCTGATCTGGAATTACAACATTTCGTCAGGGCGGTGGATGAGGTAGGTTAAAGCAAGCCAGGCATGAGATCTGAACCCAAACCTTTACATAGGTGAATTAGGCCCTGGCCCTTTCTCGGGGTCGGGTGGAATAGCACAGGCGGTGGGGTCGGTTAAAGCTTGAGTGCCGTTTAGTTTGTCTAGTCAGTGCAGTGCACTTTGAAACAAGCGAAATCGACCCATATTCCTCAAAGAAGAGACCACCCAACAAGCATCACAGTAGCAATCGTAGGGCGCAAAGAGCTCGTTTGGTTGAGTCTTTGGCCCAATTCAGCATTAATCGGGTATTTAAAGCGTATTGTTGTAACAAGGCCAGGAATTCTTCATAGAGTTGGTGGGCTCCTCCTTTTAAGGAGAAGTGGGTATGTCTTCTGGACGGTCGCTATAGTCTAAGTAAGTTATTTCCCACCTGGGTGGGGGAACCCGAAAAGACAATGGCCGATTCAGGTTAACAAAGGAATTCGTAAGCCCGCAGCGACTCATGAGACTTTTTACTTTTCTAATGTCATTTTTTGATCTAGCGAACTCAGCAGCTTTCCCATCCATGGGATCAACCGAAGTGTATCCATGGCCCAATCATGGGCTGGTCTCAAGAAACACTGTTTCTGCTGTGACGGGATTGCAAACACGCGAAGCTTTCCAGCTCCCTCCATTTTCCTCAGCCAAACGAAACGGCCTGGGATCAATACTAACGTGGAGTTGTCATTGGGTATCACATCTGAAATATGATCTTGATCAACTTGTGAACACAATGTCCATAACTTCCACCAACATTCCCAACTGCTCTGAATGGGTTCATCTAGACTACTAGGGATAGAATCAAGATCCCTGCGTCTAAAGAACACACCCGCGCAGTCAATCAATCCTAAATTGGTTGACCAATCAGACAGATTAGGAGAGCTCACTTCCGCCGTCATGACCCTAAACCAGTCATACGGAGCAGCTAACTCAGCTAAAAACGCTTGGCCCCCATCTACCTGAACCCGAATTAGGGACTGAGTACAAAGTTGGCCTCCAGCGGAAACCTATGGAGATAGGTTTCTTTAGGTAAGATGGAATCTTTCTTTCAAACAAAGGGACTGCCTACTGCTCGTAGAGCTCACCGAGCCCTTCGAGCAGTTCGTCGACTTCTACCCGTCGAGCTATCCCTTTCAAAGGATACCTGGCCCGGACCAACAATATCCACTTAGAAATGGATCTGAACGAACCTCTTGCACCGGCGGTTCTCCTAAAAGAAAAGAGGGAGAACCTCTACCGACGAGTCCGTTGCGAGTATAAGGCGTTACAGAATGTATGTTTTCGATGTGGCAAGGTAGGCCATAGGAAAAATGAATGCACGAACTCAGAACCTCTCCCGGAGAACGAACAGGTGCTTCCTCAGCTCATCAACGACTCGAGGGAGCTGAGATCCACCCGTGGAAAGCCTGTTGAAGTCATGGCGATAGAACCAGGAAGATCGAGCTACGGACCACGGATCCTGGTCCCTCCTCGACGATCTTCCCATCGAAATCAACAAGAGCAAGTGTCTGCCGGAAACAATGGCACCGGGAACCGGAGAGAGACCGGCGGCCGGCATAGTTAAGAAGTTCTAATTGCAAATAAAACAACGGCTAGGGAGGAACTCTTCGTTGACCCGCTGACCGACCGTTTGGAGACGGAAGACAACAATGATGTGGTAATTCATGAGGCTCTTATTGAAGACTACTTTCAGCAAGAACTAGAGAGAGCCAATCTCCAACGGTCCAATCAGAAGGAGGCCAATCGCAACATCGATGGAAATCGAACGATGCAGATCGAGCCTCAACTCGATTGTAAGGCCGAGGAAATGCCTAAACGTCCACCCACCAATGTGTGTTGACGACACATCTCTATCAATCTACGCTCATTGATGAGACGGCGACATAGAGAAGAAAGTATACCGTTTGTCACCCTCCCTAGTCACTCAAAAGTAAAGAAGAGATACAAACTTTGGAATCAAAATTTGGTGGGATCGAGGATGGAATCGAATAGCGAATGCACTTGCGGTTAAGACAGGTCCTGCATCTCCTACCTAATGCAATTGACCGACCCGGCATCTCTTTCGTTCAATAATGCCTTCGCTTCAAGATGCTATTTATTTCCCAATAAGAATAGGAAAAAGACACTACCCTTTTGAATTGAAGAAGCCGAAGGGGTGAACGAGCGCTTCGGTAACGAGCCGTAAGAAAGATGAGCAGAGCATTCCTTCCGCCGGCCCTTTATAGGAGTAGGGGAGCGTGGTGAGATAGATAGACGTCCAATCCTGCAGCAGCTAGTTGCTCGGCCTTAGTCTTGGGCTGATCTCACACTTCAATCAACCCCTTCGTACTTCGATCCAATCAATCGATCGATCAAGAGGCTAATCTCTTTTGTTTGGGCCGGTAGCTAAAAGAAAGTCCTCGCTTTCTCTTGAACAAGGGAAGGGCAGCATAGCATTAGCTTCAATTGAACAAGCTCAACCTTGAAAAAGAAAGGTGGTAAGCCGACGTTGAACGCTTCCACTTGGCCACTGACGAAGGCGAAGGCTGGGAGAGAGGAAGCTTCCGGACCACCTTTTCCAGCCAGATAGCGAGCGATCACTCAGCAATGAACACTAACTGAAAGCGGCCGGGAATGAGTACCTATCCCTTACGGGAATCGAACCCGTGTCTTCGACATGAAAAGACGATGTCCTAACCACTGGACGAAAGGGACCAAAAAGCCATTCTTCATATACCTCAGCTCCGAGAATAGAAGTGATTCATTTTGTTTCTATACGCAATTCCAGATTTCGTTTGTGTTCATGTTGGCGATTTCTGATGTGAATTCGGCGGGTCGTCCCCCCTTCCTACGGGTTCCCCCACCGACCCAGTGACACACCAACCACGCCCCTTCCCTTTCTCCGATCATAAAGCCCCCTGATCCCTTTCTTTGTCTTTCATCCCCCCTGAACAGAATAAGTAAGGCCCCGTTCTTTCTAATTCCTAAAAGAAAAGAGGGGAAGGCTGTTCTAGTTTGAAGTGGCGAAGGCCTATGCTAAAGTAAGAAAGAAAGTACGTTAAGGTTACGAAGTCACTTAGTCGAACTATAAAGAAAGGGAGGCTAAGGTTACGAAGTAAGGTCAGCTGGTTAAGGAAAGCTCAGGTTATGAAATCGCTTAGCCGTTAATTAATTAAGTAGTAGTGAGGCGTCGGTACGAAGTTGCGTCAACTGTAGATATAGACTAGGTAGGCTAAGGGACGGACTTCATCTCTTCTATTCTCTTCACTTACACCTTACACTGTGGACCGAGACTACGCAAAGGTAGAACACCATAGAAACTTCGCTGACTTTATCATAAACCTGGATTTCGCTACGCTCAATAAGAACCCGGAATAGCAGAAATCGGTTCGTGTTCCGCTTCCAAAGTCAGTCGTCTTTGCCCAAGTGTGAACTGCAGATGACTCTCCAGTGGTTCCATTCCTTCTTACTTGACTTCTGGGTCAACCCAACCCGAACGAATGGGAAGAAGAGGGTCAGCCAAACAGCGGGCAGCTCCACTTTGTACATTTGCTGAGGCAGACCAATCAGGCATTTTCAAAAAG
Organism: Francoa sonchifolia; assembly: GCA_036897585.1. NCBI lineage: Eukaryota > Viridiplantae > Streptophyta > Magnoliopsida > Geraniales > Francoaceae > Francoa > Francoa sonchifolia. The sequence goes on along the minus strand of JAYMTB010000005.1, from coordinate 917 downwards.
GGAAGGGAACTTCTCACCGAAGGAGGCAGTAGGAATGAAGGAGGCGGGAAGCTACCGCTTCTAGAATGCAAGCTTATCCTTCACTTTTTTTTAGAGCGTACCGCTATTGAAATAATCAAAAAAGGTTTCTGGATGAAGTAATCGGAGTGACAAATGGTTACGGTTGCGGAAACCGGAGAAAGTCGGGAACCGTCGGTTACCTTTTGAATCAAAGTAGCGACGAGCCGAGTACTACGACTACAGGGGGGGAAGCAAAGCTTCGTAGACAGCTTCGCTTCCTCTTCGCTTCTTTCTGGCGACTAGCTTCTCAAGTGGGTGGCTTGGTAAGAAAGCTACCTTCAGCATTGGTAAAATCCCTATCAATAATAGGCCGGAATGGTGGGGAAGGGGGCCCTCCCTACTTCAATGGAAAGGGGGGAATCGCCGTTTCACAGCCGCTCCTCTACAACTACCTTTCGCCCAACATGATCACGAACGAAGACAGAGAATTGCGTAGATAGGAGGACGAAACGAACCAACCCACTTGTCCTGATCGGAACGATTGAAGAAAGAAAGAGAATGGTGGCCCCTTTCGCCCAGGGGACATCGTCGGAGAACAATGTCGGGGACAGGGTGAGAACCTTCCGTTGGTTACGCCCTTTAAGTGTTGGTTTTTCCATATTTAGATATGGAGATAGATCCAGATAGAGATCTATATCTTTCTATCTATCGATAGATAGATATATTGAGAAATGGATATGGATCTGGTTTCAAGATCTATGAACAAGAGAGATCCCTAAATATCCATTTGAAAAAAGAGAGAAATAGATAGGGCGGAGCCAGCTGAAGGAAGTCGCAGGAGCGCCCCTGCAATCTTTCTAAAGCAACAAGCGAGAAACTTTACTTTGAGAAAGAAGGGCCTATTCTATTATCACATT